>PITA01013121.1:0-10000 GCA_004023965.1 Spilogale gracilis
TTACCCCTCATGCACCGCAAGTAAGTGAAACCATGCAATACTTGACTTTCTCTTCTCCACTTTTAATGGATTGCTAATATTTTAGATTATTGCTTATTTTCCTGAGTGGGATTAACTTCTTTTTATTTTACTGTTTTTATCTTAGTTGGGGTCAAGTAAAGTCAGCCTCATAAAAATGAATTGATTTGTTTCTGTTATTAGAAAATTTAGTAGAATTCACTCTTGATTTTGTCTAAGCCTCAGTGTCTTGTATTAAGATTTTTTTTAACCATCTTAATTGATTTCAAAGATAGGGGAATACTCATTTTTGTGTTATTTCTTATCTCAATTTTGATAAATTGTATTCTTATAAATTATTGGTTACCTTATTTTAACTTTATTATGTAAGCTTGGTGTTATCAAATTAATCTCTATATTTGCTATAGTTATGAAAACTCTCCATTGTTAAATTATTTTTTCTTTTTAATATAACAAAGTTTGACTTTATTTAATATCTTTAGAAGAATCATTTTTCACTCTTGGTAAGTTTTATATTTTGTTTTCCATTTTATTAACTCCTGAGATCATCTTTTATTACTTCTCTATACTTTTCTGAGTTTTAATCTGTTGCTTATTTTAAAATTTCTGAAGAAATTAAATACTGAGTTATTTCCTAAATATTTTGTTTCGAATTTAAGATTTTAAGACAATAAATTTTGTTCTAACATCTGTTTTAGCTGTCTTATAAGTTTTAGTCGTAGTATTTTTATTAGTATAATTGTTATATAATTGTCAGTATAATTGTATAATCATTAATTCAAATTAATTTCTAATGTATATTGTTTTCATTAGACTTATGACTTTTTTTAGAGGCATAGTTTTGCTTTTCCTAATATAAGTGTCTTCCTTTGTTATTATATTTTAAAATCTCTATTTTAATGCCAGTGTGGGCAAATAATGTGTTCTCTATGTCATGTAAAATTTTTAAGGTAAAAAAAAAATTGTAAGGTAAGCATATATTTGCTGTTTGTAAAGAGTGCGTATGTATAAGAAGTGTACTGTTCTAAGAATGTCCATTTTATGATGAATATTCATTGTATCATTCAGCTCTTCTATATTCATATTCATTTTTAGTCAGTTTGTCCAATCAATTATTGAAGGAGCATAGAAAGCACTTAATTTCATCTTATAATTACACTGGTTTTCACTTTACAGATTTTAAGTTATATTATTGTGTGCCTAAAATTTAGAATTATTGTTGCATCTATTAAATTGAATAATTTATCACCATGTAATATCCCTCTTAATCTCTAGTAATATTTTCTGTCATGAGCCCATTTTGTCTGGTGTTAATACAGTTTCCACATTTCCTTAGTAAATTGCTTGACCTGTTTATCAGTCCTTTGACTCTCAAAGATCTGTGTTTTGTTTTAGGTTTGTCAAGTTTTCCTTTAACTAGAGTGTTTATCCCAGGTCCATTATAGTTGATTATTGATATAGTGGGATTGAAGTACATAAAATTACTATGTATTTTCTATTTGACTTGATATTGTGGGTTTTTTTTAAAGATTTTATTTATTTATTTGACAGAGTGAAACACAACAAGAAAGGGAACACATGCAGGGGGAGTGAGAGAGGGAGAAGCAGGCCTCCACAGAGCAGGGAGCCTGATGCAGGGCTTAATCTCAGGACTCCAGGATCATGACCTTAGCTGAAGGCAGATGCTTAATGACTGAGTCACCCAGGACCCCCATTGTGCTTCTTTTTTTAACCTCCTTTTTTTGGTCTGCTTTGGACACTTTTTTCTCATTTAATTATTCTTTTACCTTTTAGTTAAAAGGTAACTAATATCTGTCCTCCATATCTTTTAGAAGTTACATCGTAGATCTTTTAGTTATTCTTTGACAAGCATACTTAATCAAGTTCAAAATGAATCAATTTCTGTATATATGAATGATATTATATATATGTCTCATATATATATCAATCATAGCTATATATATGTGGTATTTTGAAGGCACATGATTGTATAATCTATATACATAGCTGAAGATTTATTTTTAGAATAGCCTTATGTGGTTATGGAGGGTAACAAGTCCCAAGATCTACAGTTAGTAAGATGGAGAGCAAGGACAGCCAATGGTATAGCTCTAATCTAAACCTGAGTCTAAGAAGCAGGAGGGCCAATGCTGTAGGTGCCAGTCTCAGTCCAAAGACCTGAGAATCAGGAGAGTTGATGGCCTGAGTTCCAGTCCAAATTCAAGCCAAAGTTAGGAGAAAACTAATGTTGACAGTGTGGAAGAGAGAGTGAGCTCCCTTACTCAGACTTCTGTTTTATTTAGGCATCAAGAGTTTGGGTGAAGCCCACCCATATTGGAGATATCGATCTGCTTTACTCAGTCTACCAGTTTAAATGTTAATTTCATTCAGAAACACCTTCACAGACACAGCTAGAATAATGTTTCAGCAAATATCTGGCATCTTGTGGCATAGTAAAGTTGATACATAAAATACCTGTGTGATATAAGGATCTTAAAATACTCTAGATAGGATTATCCAAATTCCAAGTGTGTTACTCCAGTCTATAATTCATGTATATCCTTCTTTTACCCTCAATTAAGATACTGTTGTGTTGTTTTAAGTAGTCAAAGTTTGTTCAAGTATACCAATAACACCATTCACTCATTTCTATTTCATCTGGATCATTTTTCTTTTGCCTCTGATCCCTATTTTCAAATTCACATTAGTGAAGTTCTCTTGATGGTCAACTTTTTTATGTTTCCAACTAATATTACACAGTTGTTTTTAAAAATATGTTTTTCTAGGTATGTAATTAAAAATAGCAAGTTTAGCTTTTATTTTATATTTACAGTTCTGTTCATTCTTTCAACACAATATGGTACCAAACATTAATTTAATTGATGTTTTATTGTTTTACCAGTCTGTCTTTGAAATTGTATTCTTGTTAATAACAATACTTTAAGAATCTTCTCAGTTTGTTTGCTAATCCCTATTTAGATATGAATTTCTTTCATTTCTGGTGTTTGGGTTCTATTTGAGTTTCTGAATCTGTTGGTTTGTGTATTTCATAATTTATGAGCAATTATTTCCATGATTTATTCAGACATTACCTCCTCCCCTACTTCTTACTCCTTTTTAGAACTCTGGTTATGAGAAGGTTTGAACCATCTCATTCTGTCCTCCATATCTCTTATATTCTTTCCATATTTCTTCCTCTGTTTCTCTCTTAGCTACATTCCCAGTGATTTTGACACTATTTCTTTCTTCACTGGATCTAATCTGTCCCTTGAATAGCTTATATTAGTTATAATGTTTTTGTTTTGTAAAGAACTATTTTTAATCTTTTATTTTATGTTTGCATCATGCAAATTTTCAAGTTTCAATATTTCCTTAGACATAGTTATAAAAATTATTTTATAACCTATATCTGATAATTACAGTATTTGAAATATTTACTAGTATCTTTTCTATTGCCTGCTTTTGATACTAGTTCTCTTTCATAGTGTTCTATTTATGTGTGTTTGTTGTGTTACGTTTTTATGATTATTGACTGATATTTTCTTTGATACATTGTCCTGTACAGTGTTTTTCCTGTAGGTTGAAACTGAGTTCGTTCACCCACTATCTATTTTCACAATGCCATTCCCTTGGGTGCAGCACTATCTCAAGGTCAGTTTATTTATTTATTTTTAAAAAATATTTTATCTATTTATTTATTTGACAGAGAGAAACACAGCTAGAAAGGGAACACAAGCAGGGGGAGTGAGAGAGGGAGAAGCAGGACTCCCACAAAGCAGGAAGCCTGATGTGAGGCTTAATTCTGGGACTCCAGGATCATGACCTGAGCTGAAGGCAGATGCTTAATGACTGAACCACCCAGGTGCCCCTCAAAGTCATTTTAAATTAAATTATTTACTTGAGACTTTTCAGGTTGTAAATCATGAATTCAGAAAACAAAGCTGCATGAGGGCCAGTTTAAGATCATGAATTCTACAAGAATAATATTTCCCCTACAAGTCAGTGTCAAATTGGAGACAGGTAACTCTTTGCTGACTCTTTCTTCAAGACTGGATTATATCTTATCCCTCCTTCTCATCTAAGTGTGAGACTTTGGGTCCCAGATTTATGTTTAGGTATCCTATTAGATTCTCTTCCTCAATTGGTCTCTAGGCTATACATGCTATTTCTCTTCTCAAGCAACAGTAAATTGGAAGCATAAGATCTCCAGGATTTGACAGATGCCTTCAGAAAGAAATCTAACTTTGGTGCATACCTGTCATCCAGGATTCCTACATTAATTTCATAGTTTAACTTTGTAGGCTCCTTCCTTTGATGTCAGCTTATAGGTGCATTTTAAAAAGAAAATTTGGGGCACCTGGGTGGCTCAGTTGGTTGGGCGACTGCCTTCGGCTCAGGTCATGATCCCGGAGACCCGGGATCAAGTCCCACATCGGGTTCCCTGATCAACGGGAAGCCTGCTTCTCCCTCTTTCACTCCCCCTGCTTGTTTTCCCTCTCTAGCTGTGTTTCTCTCTGTCAAATAAATAAAATCTTTAAAAAAAAATAAAATAAAATAAAAAGGAAATTTGTATTCATTATACAAAAATTTAGCTGGGTGGAAGTGTTACCTACCAAGGTCAAGAAAGAAAAACTAGAAAAACATCACTTATTTTAATGCAAAGAATTCAATATAAGGAATTGGCTAGACAGGCGCTGGAGTACAAAAGAGGCAAAACAGAAACACTGAGGTAATGTGGAGATGAAAAATACAGGAAAGGGCTGCCAGGTCCAGGATTGGGGAACAAAGAGTAGATGGTGGAGTTATTAGAGATTTGGAGCAGTGGCCCCACAGAGCTGAGATTCATCTCTTTGAGGAAGGGAAGCTTCCTGGCTAAAAGTGTGTCTCGGAAGCTCTGAGCAAGACCTCAAGGAGTTAGAACCACTAAGAGGATCCCTAAAAAGAGGATGATGTAAGGGAAGAGTTCTCTGTAGCTAGTTCTTATGCATTAGAAGCCCCAGGGAGGCAGTCCACAGAGCTGAAAATCAGATATCTGAGAAAGGATTGCCAGCCAGCTAGCGCTGGTAGTTTTGAAGAAAGAGAATAAACTGAGTCTGGAAATGTGGCGGGGAGGGGGAAATCTTGGAATCCAGAAGTAACTGAACAGCCAAAATAAAGAGCAATGTCTATTGGAAGCAAATAGAGGGAAGCATGTCCAGGCTTGTCCAGGCTTCTAGAAAGGCTTGAGAAAACCTAACAAGAATCCACTGGATCTGCAGAAATGAAATTGTAGAATCTTATTTCTAGCCCTAGTATACAGAAGTATCAGTTTAAAGCTGGGAAATAATAATCTAATTAAGAATACAAAATCATTGGGGCGCCTGGGTGGCTCAGTTGGTTAAGCGACTGCCTTTGGCTCAGGTCATGATTCCAGAGACAAGGGATCGAGTTCCACATCGGGCTCCCTGCTCGGTGGGAAGCCTGCTTCTCCCTCTCTCACTCCCCCTGCTTGTGTTCCCTCTCTGGCTATGTTTCTCTCTGTCAAATAAATAAAAAATCTTAAAAAAAAAAGAATACAAAATCGTTTTTGTAGGAAAAGAACATGTGTTAGTTGCATTTCCATTGTCATTATTTTCCAAGTATGTGTCCAAATAAATTGATTAGATAAATCTAATAAGAAACAAAGTTATGAAAATGTGAATTGGTGAAATCATTTCACTGAGTAAACATATAATTCATATAAATCCCAAGAATTTTTAACTATAATTCTCCATGCCACTCTTTCTCACTCTCACAGTATGGTTTTTCTCTCATTGCAGAAAAAGAAATACAACCAAAAGTAGAGGAATTAACTCTTCTCTGTTCAGTCAGAAACATTTTTGCTTCCTCTTCTACGCCAAGGTGGTGGTCAATAGGAGGTAACCTACCTTCACAGATTCAGGACTGGGCAACAACACGTAAGGAAGTCTTGGAAGCATCATATGCTGCCATGAGTTTAGTGTCTCTTGTTTATGAATCAGGCACACAAACTTCCCTGGGGAACTTGAGTGATGTCTGACACACTTACCTTTCTTCTATTCTCTGCAAACATGTGTACTCTAATACAAAAGAACTTTATTTTTTATATCTGTTCTAATATTTTCTCTGTTAAATGATGAGCCTCCATTGATATATGGAGACAGGAAATAATAGGTTTGTTGCTGTTGTTGTTGTTGTAGTAATTTGCAACTACATTTTTACTGTGTTCAAATATGGTACAACTCCGTGATGGTGAAATGACAACACCATTCCTCTTAATTTCCAGTAAAGCTCAAAGCCAGTCATTTTCTATAGCAGACAAGAGCATGCTAAATATTCAAAAAAATACATTTCCTCCAGGATAGGAAACATTTTCTGTATCATTCCATTTGCTGATAAGCAGTTGGACAGTCTAAATCCAGGCATATCTTTATGTCCTATGAGGAATATTCATAAAGATTTATTGATAATTGAAATTTATGAAAACCAGTATATATATTTTGGTTTTATTTATTTCAAATTTAATGCAGTATAAAATATATTTTTACAAATGTGAAATCAATTCATTCAATATATATCCACAATACAATATATTTCAAACAGGTTTCACTAAATAGGATGTGCATTAAGCATAAATTAATCTGAAATAAAAATATTCAGCTTACATGCATAATAGTCCTTCCGAAATTGTGTGTCTTATCATAAGCCTTTTTATATCATCCCATGTGTCAGGAAATAAGCAATTATTTCAAAATATTAGGGTGAATTTTATAAACTCTGAGTATTTTTACATATTAAGTCTTGGAAGAAACTCTGGCATTGCATGTGAACTATAACTATATAAAAGGGTGATCTCATTGTACTGTAGAATCACTAGATCTTTCCTGATAAATATCTATATTTCTGATGACACATTTATTATTTGGTACCTCAAATTTAATCAACGATTGTTAAAGTTTCTTGTTTTCATAGTTATTTTTGTTTGCATATATTGTTTTAGGTCATTCTACAAGTCTTGTAACAATTGTAATCAGTAAGTTTTCAACAATTTTACATTGATATTTCAGAAAAATGAAATTATTGTGTTTTATAAAAATTTACATCCTATTTCTATGAGCTGTGAGTTGATCTGGGCCACATTAAATCATAACTTGGAAGACTTACATTCATATATAATATTTTAATCTAGAACTTCTGATTTATTAGTAAACACAACAAATAGCTTTGCAACCGACTTTATCACTATTTTCGCTAATCTTCAAAAGGTAAATTCAATTTTTAAGGCTAAGAACATTAATTTTTATTTGTATCAATTTCTCTTTTGATCTTTAAAAGATAAAATAAAATAATCCAACTCAATGTGTAATGTTACTTCATGTGTCTGAAAACATTTCTTCATTCAGAGCTTATTTAAGAATAGTTGGTTTGTAAGTTCTTTTAAATTCCTTAGCACAAATATCATCTACCAGGTCTTTTTCATTCATTTATTACTATTTTTTCTAGATTCATTTTTGTACTATGAGAGAATTTTTTCCTCTTTCACTGTTTAAATTTTCCTTCTTGAATAATCATTTGGAAACTAGTGGATCCGTTCAGAAGAGCCTGATATTGACTCATTCATCATTTAGTACAAATGGTTTCATCAGTTTTGTCTCTATCTTAGTAGTCTTTTTATTCTAGCCTGTTGAGAGGCTTGAGATGTGGGTTAACTGGATGATTAGAGTAGACTATTTATTCCCCTCACCAAAAATGATAAGTGCCTTTTTGCACCAGGCAGTAGTGAATGATGGTCTGATATGTGATTTTGGTTAACTCCATCAAGCTTTTGTAAAGAAAAAAGAATGTGTCCTTCCTGTAGAGGTAGGAGGCATTTTGCACTTGTCCTCTACCGTCCTGTTCAAATAATACAGGGTCTATACAGGCAAGTAGGTGTAACTGAAAGAGATAAAGAGGTTTTCTCTGAAGATTTGTTGGGTCACTTTCCTAGGGCAAAAGTTAGTAACCCCTGCAGTTTTAGGACCCAGGCACACAAAGAGTCCTAGAGCATGTCAGTGACGTCAAAGGCATTTACTTCCTTCTGTTCTCTGCAAATGTGTTCCCCAGCACAAGAGAGCCTTATTTGTTCGTTGTATCAATGAAAATATTTTCTTTGTTAAGTAATGATCCTCTATTTATTATATAAATAAAAGAAAAGGAAGATGATAATGTTCCCTGAAATCGTGTTTTATGTTCTCACTTACTTTATTTCACTTAATTTAAACCTCACAACCATCTCAAACAAAATGATTTCCAAACCCATTGCCATAATTAAAATTTGTGGTATGTCTGTGATTTTTATACTTCAAAATTTACACAATGTTGACGGGGATCAATATTTTTAAGGTTGTCTGTTTTTTTAGTAGCAGAAGCAGTTATGGCTGTAAGCCCATATAATGCATTTTTTTCTTGGTTATAACTCACCATATATTCTCCATTTCTGCATTGTTAATGTGTATCCAATTCTAAACACACACACACACACACACACTACTTTATGTGTGTTGGAATGTTCCTTTTATCCTTCCCCACTATTCGTCCACATGGTGACACTTTATAGAGATAAGAATAAGTGCACATTTCAGTGTCAAGATATATGCCTCTTTAAGATACTTAGTAGATTCTAACTGCCCAGTAATACTGAAATAACTGTGGCCATGACATTTTTCCCTTGGATTGCAGGCACATGAGGGACATTGTTCATAAACTGCCATAGATATTATTACTACCTTGTGTAGCCATGGACTGTATAGATCCATACTGCCTCTTGTGAATATATTCTAAATGCTTAGTAATGCTTAATTATAAAAAACATTTTTCCCTATTCACAAAAGGAGGAAAGAAGGATATTATATATATACTGGGTGTGTGTTATATATATGAGAAAATATATTTTGAAAGCAGGCTGCTGATAGAAGGTAATAAGGAACATTCATATGAATCCCATCTAAAACAAAAGAAGGAAGGGCCTTCCTTCAGAACTCCTTCTAGAGTGTATACGAGGTACTCTCTAACAATTCTGGGCCCCCACATACTGCTGCACTCACAGTTCTAACAGTTCTCTTGGAAGTACTCCGTGCACGAACCTTGTTAGACCTTCTGAAAAGGCTTTACCTTTACTCTCACACTAGGGAAACCAGAAAAGAAAGGCAATGGTGTTTTACCAGTCAACATCCATTTTTCTAGTTACAGCATTTCCACTCTAAACTTCTTACAGCAAGGACAATGACTTTTCCATCTTTTTCTTCTTAGCTTGGCCTTAGGATACACAGCATTTGATGAATGGATGATTTGAGAATGCCAAACCATCAGAGTTTAGTACTCACTGAATCAAAATAGGTAAGTAATGCAAACATATTTAACAATGCATCTATTGCATGAGGAAAATCATATTTTTCACTAGGAACAAATGTCTGCGTGGCAAAAAAAAAAAAAAACAAAAACGATCCTTTCCCTTCCTGTCTTCACATCACAATGCAAAGAAACTTTATCAGTTGGAGGTAGAGGAATATCTCTCTGTTTGCAGGCCAGGAGTGGATGCAGGCACGTCTGTTTTGAAACCACCCTGAGCTCTGACTTTCCTCTTCTCCAGAGACTCTCAGCTCTGACAAGTGACCTCTTTACCTTGTATTGGACATATTGATCCAGAAACTACTCAAAAACCTGCCCTGATACTCTGCTTTCCAAACCACAGAGGGCTCCAGAGCTGACCTCTAGTCTCTCTAGTGTGGTCAAGTGCTACCCTCCCCTCTGGCGTGTGATGGATATGCCCTGACCCCATGATATTTGATGTTTAGAATCAAATTTCCTCACTATGTGCATTAAATGAACAGTTCTCTGTCTTAAAGAGCCAAATCTCTGTTACAGAAATAAACACAGGGAATCTAGCAATTATAGTTTGTTAAAAAGCGAGACAATGAGGAAAACTTCAGTAAATGGAAAATGGGGG
>PITA01013121.1:15000-58907 GCA_004023965.1 Spilogale gracilis
TACCTATCTTCCTATTTTATGTTACATGCTTTTATAACCTGAGAAACTAATATACATGGAAATCTTTTTTACCACAGTGACTGATGAATTAAGATACCTGAAAAATATTTTGAAGTACATACAAAAAGAGTTCATGTTCCCCGGCAATAATTATCACTCACATTCCTTTGAATATGGAATAAAAATAGTAGTGTATATATTTTAATTTACATGAACCACTTATAAAAATTAAATCTGGAAGGATTCCTCCATCTTATTCTTTATAGTCTCCTTTAGGTAGATCTCAGGTTTTGATAATCTTGTAGTACAAGGACTATGCACTATAATGCCATATACCAGAGGCTTTATATAACAATTAGTGCTAACTTTACCTCCCATAAGAGAAAGAATATAGGAAAAGGTCATTTCAATAAGAATATTTTGTTTGTTTGCATTCTTCACTTTGAATCGCAGGAAATATTTGCTATAGGATGACTGGAATTCCTACCACCTAAGGAACATTGCAGATTTAGATGTGAAATATAAACACTCCAGCGATTCTAGTTTATCTTTTCTTCTGTTCTTTAACTGTGTTTTTAGCCAAGTTTTGTCTTGATTAAGATTGTTCACTAGAAAGTAAATTTTGAAGGAAAAATTAATATGTTCTGTGTATATTTTTTAAATGATATAAAGAATAGCTTGCATAATTTGGCAGTGGGTTTTCAGAGTTTTTTTTTTTTTTTCTGGAAAGAAGAAGAATTAATTTGAAACAAATGGTAAATGAAACAACACATCTCATTTCAGTATTTGGGATCTTTATCGTTACACATCCCTTGGCAATGGAAGAGAAATTGTCCAAATCATTGTGATTTTAGTATGTCAATATGTCATTTTGTAGGGAAACAGAAGCAGATCTCAAATTGAAAAATTGCTATTATTTAAAACAGCTAGATGCGTGTGACCAAACTATAGAACGTTCACGTATGACTAGGAGCTGGAGAGGAAGTTAGAATGTACCCGCCACCTCCATGTGTGTGCATCGGCGTCATTTCTGAGCCAGGATTAGAAAACCAGGAGCTATAGTTAAAGGAACAGCAGTGGAATTTATAGCCACTAACATCTAAATTGTGATTTTCTTTTATTAATTTAATTCATTGCTTATCTCTGATGCATATGCAAGAGTTCCTGAAATCTTTCAGACCCCTGTGGTTTAATATAAATCTCAAAATATTAAAAGCATCTTGTAGAAAATTAGAAAGCAGATGAGATACTTCAGGACTCGAGATAATTTTAGATGTGCACATTTTAAAGCAACGTCAACACAATTACCCTCTGCTTGCTCTTAAAACAAAAAAACTCACCTCTTTAATTTATTTTGTTCTGTGACAATTGCTTTTATAACTGGTTTGTAAAATAATCATTGGCTTGAAAAAATTGGTGAGGAGAGAGGCTTAAGACCTTATACAATGTTGGAAATATCAAAGGTCACATTATGTATATTCATCAGGTATATTCATCACACCAGATGATAAATTGCAACAAATGTTGTTGATATAATGATATAAGGCAGTAAATAGAGAGTTATCAGATTGTATTTCACTGAACCTTTTCTCAGCCCTATGTCATGTGTTACTTTTACATTTATAAATTCAAGTCTTTCAAGTTAATGACTGCAGGTGGCATAATTGTTCCAAAGGTATTATAAGAAACAGCTTTACTTGAATCTCTGACACATCAGATATTTTATGCAAACAGCAAAAAAGAGTATCACCTGTTTTATTTTCACTGGGCTTGTATCCCTTAAAATATACAGGAAAGGATCTTGCTGAGCTTCGCAAATTACCACTAACATCCTTGAAAGTTGTTCATGTGCCGTTGAAGGTTGAAGTGTCAGAGAATTTTGAGACAGGGGAACTGACCTGACATTCTGCTTCAGCCACTTACCTGCTGTATGAGTTTTGGCGATCTAAAAACCGTGACATTCTCAAAAATGAGCGTGATAATGTGTGTCTTTGAGAGTTGTTATAAAGATTAGAGAAGTTGTTATTTTCAGTGACTGGCAAAAACCGTATTTGCAGATGCTGTAATTGTCATTACTATAAACATCATCTAAATATTCAAATATAAAACTCAGAATTATAAGTCCTTTAAGAAGTATAACAGAAATTGGGATGCCTGGGTGGCTCAGTTGTTAAGAGTCTGCCTCTAGCTCAGGTCATGATCCCTGGGTTCTGGGATCAAGCCCTGCATTGGGCTCCCTGCTCCCTGAAAGCCATCTTCTCCCTCTCCCACTCCCCCTGCTTGTGTACCTGCTCTCGCTATCTCTCTCTCTGTCAAATAAATAAATAAAATCTTAAAAAAAAAAGGAGTATAGCAGAAACTAAGTGATTTTGGTTAAATAAGGAATAATTTTGCAAAGGAAGCATAAATTTTAGAATCCAAATTAGGCTCAAAAGCCCTTTATATAAAGTACATGTAGTATTTTTATTTGGATATATTTAACATATTTCTAGTTTAAAAATAACAAAATTCTCTCTAACCACATGCAATCTTTATCAAACTTTATTAACTGCATGTTCAGTTAATTAAAAACCATTGTTGGATGGCTTAGCCTTTAACATTCTTTGATTTTTCCATTCTACTAAAGTTTACTTTTATTTGGAAACAAACTTTAAAATTCAGGTATATGGTAGTTTCAATTATTTTAACATTAATAGGAATGATTCTCAATACTTACATATTTCCTGTCTTGCATTTTACAATTGATAAAGGGAAAAATCAATATTTTTAATGCATTAAACCATCTCGTTCAAAAATACAATTGTCTTTTCTTGAAAAAAGCACTTACCTCTGCTTTTAAATATCAAAACTCTGGAACTTGATTGAGTTTCTTTAAATAAGATATCTTATTTAAAGAAATCTGGTTTACATGCATTCAGAAAAGAAAAATATAGTGGATTATATCTGAAATATGACTATAAATTAATAATAAGGGTTTTATGGTTTGATGCAAAGTCTGATTAAAAGAAAGATTGAATTGCAAAGAAAGCATAGCAATACGTTCATTTTGCAACAATAATGTTGTAGGTCCAGTGTTAGTAAGAATACCTTACTTTATGGTAGCATAACATAAGGAAAAATATAATGTAGAGCAAAGAATGTATATAAAGTACTGTAAAAATTTTAAAAAATGAAAATTGTCATGTGTGATAAAGTTTGATGGCAAAACTGAAAAGGTCTGTTGTTTTTTTTTTCATTTAAATGAAGGAAATAGGTTTTTCATGATAATGGTATGAGGCAGTCATACAATAGTTCATAAAATAAGTAATTTTTTTTTTTTTTTGCATTTGAGTGAATACATTATCCACTATGTTTTATCTCAGGGCATTTTCCAATTCCAAGGTGGCTTGGGGCTCAGTGCATAAGCAGAAAGCAAGATATTAGGGAATACTAAGAAATTCACAAATCTAGGGAAAGAAAGAATTTCCATGAGAAGAAAGTCAACTGGCAAATTATTTTCTCGTTTATCTTTTAATATTTCGCCTTATCTCCCAGTAATGTATGGGGAGTTCCAGTTGCTCCACATCCTTACCATAACTTGATTTTATTTCTTAATTTTAGCCATTCAAAGAGGAATATAGTGATATTTGATCATGATTTTAATTGCATTTCCTTATTCCCTAAAAATGTGGAATATTTTTTTCCTAAGATTTTATTTACTTATCTGACAGACAGAAACACAGCTAGAGAGGGAACACAAGCAGGGGGAGTGACAGAGGGAAAAGCAGGCTTCCCCCCACCGACCCCACCAAACAGGGAGCCCAATGTGTGGCTCGATTCTGGGACCTCAGGATCATGACCTGAGCTGAAGGCAGTGGCTTAACCAACTGAGCCACCCAGGTGCCCCAAATGTGCAATATTTTTATATATGTTCTTATTTGTTACCAGTATAGCCTTTTTATTAAAATATCCATGCTTCTTCATAGTTTTTTTTTACTTCTTGTTTCTTACTATTGTGTTTTGAGAGTAATTTGTACATTCTTAATACACGACTTTTATTGGATATTTAATTCCATCAGTCTGTAATTGTCTCTTTATTATCTCAGTATCTTTTACAGAGCAATGTTTTAAATTTTCTGAAGTCCAATTTACCAACTTTTTAAAGGGATATTGTTTTGGTGTCACTTTAGAAAATTATTTACCTGGTCATGAAGATTTCCACTTGTTTTCTTCTAAAAGTTTTATAGATTTTTATTGCACATTTATTTATATCTATGACCCATGATTAATTTTTATATAAGAAATCAAGTTTTGGTTGTGGTTTCTATTTTTTCATGTGGCTGTCCAATATCCCAACATTATTTACTGAAAAGATGATGGAGGTATGCCAGTGATATTAACTTATTACTGTCTATTTTAATCACATTTTCTTTTTCTAACCTTCTGATTGCTGATTCTCTCCTCTCTCTCTCTCTCTCTCTCTCTCTCTCTCTCTCTCACACACACACACACACACACACACACACACACAAATTTATGATGTCTTAGGGAGGGTTTGGATAGACATAGATGTTGAACTTAGAATTAAGAAGAAAGATAGTGGGTTGGTGAGAATTGTGACTAGTATTTACTTAAGACCTAGAAAGACTGTACAGTAGTTTCAAGGGCATAAATGACCTCAGAATTTGAATTCTGTAACAGGTAAACATGAGACACTTAAACATACAAGCTTTACTTATTTTTGTTCAGGAAATAAGGCATGCAATGTCTGTATGTTTCTACACATAAATAAGTATTCTTTTATCTGTACGCAACTGGTAAAATGAACATGCATGCAGGCGCCTGGGTGGCTCAGTTAAAGCCTCTGCCTTCGGCTCAGGTCATGATCTCAGGGTCCTGGGATCGAGGCCCACATCAGGCTCTTTGCTCAGGGGAGCCTGCTTCCTCCTCTCTCTCTCTTCCTGCCTCTCTGCCTACTTGTGATCTCTCTTTCTCTGTCAAATAAATAAATAAAATCTTTTTAAAAAATGAACATACATGCAACATATTTATACATACTCTGCTCTTGTTTGAGGTTTTTTTTTTTTTTTTTTTTTTAATATTTTATTTATTTGACAGAGAGAAACGCAGCCAGAGAGGGAACAGAAGCAGGGGGAGTGAGAGAGGGAGAAGCAGGCTTCCTGCCGAGCAGGAAGCCTGATGTGGTACTCGATCCTGGGTCTCCAGGATCATGACCTGAGCCGAAGGCAGTCGCTTAACCAACTGAGCCACCCAGGCGCCTTTTTTGAGGTTTTTATAGAACACACACACATACACATATATACATATCCTGGAAGTTATTCTTAAAATTTTTCTGTAAATTGACAGAATATACTTCCCTGTCTTATATAACTGTTCCTACTAAAAAAGAATTTCTTTAAGAAAATGCATATGCAAAATCTTAAAGTTCTATTGAAGGAGCATTTCAAAATAAACATGATGATAATGTGGCATGGGAGGTTCTTTAAGCCTATGATGATTCAATGCTATTGAAAATTGGGAAGGTCATCATGTGCATTTTGACAAAGACATGAATATTGCACATGAAAGAACAAAGTGAAACTTATGGGTTGAAGTAGTCCAAGGAGACCAAGAACATGAATGGAATCCACCCTTTCCCTGTGATTGAAGTAAAAAAAAATGATTACAATTTATTATTGACAGCCTCAATGCAAGAGAAAGTTTTGCTCTCACTGTGTCCGGCACAACTAATTCAAGTATGTCCTCTTCCATTGATTTGCTGAGTTTGTTTTGTTATCATGAATTCAGATTTATGTAAAAAGATTTTATATGTGGGATGTAAAGAAGATCAGGACTTATGTAGCATTTCATACACTAATCTTAACATATTAGAGTAGTCTGAGTTTTCACATGGGCCTTTTGAATAAATCTTGAGAATTTTTTGAAAACCCCAGATCTAAGCCTGATGAGTAAAGACATAGAGATAACTTCAATTTCATCTTCGCACTATTAACATTAGAAGCTAAAGTAAGAGAGAGCTGTTACTTAGAATAGCAGTCATTTAATAATGATCTAAGCTACACATATAAATGTTTCCAAGTTTGGACTCTGGAGGCAGACTTAGCAGACATATTTCTTTTTCTAGGAAGTCATTTCTGGAAATCTTTTCCTAGGGGAACCCATATCTCCCATAGCCCTTTAAACTTTGTAGTAATGAATGCATGTCTATCTGTCCATATTTCTTCCTTGATGGAAGGAAAGACCCATAGACAGAGATGCTGTGTCTTAGCTAATTTTGCATACAAAGCAACTAGTACAGTATCTAACTTGTAGTAGCCTTTAAAAAAAAAAATTATTTATTTGACAGAGAGAAACACAGCCAGAGAGGGAACACAAGCAGTGGGAGTGAGAGAGGGAGAAGCAGGCTTCCTGCCGAGCAGGGAGCCCAATGTGGGACTCGATCTTGGGTCTCCAGGATCATGACCTGAGACAAAGGCAGTCGCTCAACCAACTGAGCCACCCAGGTGCCCCTGTAGTAGCCTTTCAAAAAATGTTGTTAGTGAATGGAAGGGTGAATGGATGACGAAGTAAATGGTGTGACAAAATATTTATAAATTTTTCAGGAATTTCACGCTATAGCAGAAAATAGATTTTTATTAGTGGTGCATACAATATCTTGTGAATCCATAAACACTTGATTCTGAAAAATGGACTATTTGATTTCCTCCAAATATTTTTCTGACTATAATTGGTTGCTTGCTTCTCTATAACCAATCATGCCAGGACATGGTGGTCTAAATAACTGCCATTTCATAATCATGTGGGTCATGGGTCAGCATCTTGTGCTGGACTCTGTCGGCCCATACTGCTGCTGTCCTCTGAGCTCTTCAAGAAGCCCCGTTACTCAGCAGCTCGAATGAGGCTGCATGTTCTAAGATGGCTTCATACATGTGTTTGGCAGCTGGGGCTGGCTATTGGTTGGGCTACATGTTCACAGTAGGCCAAGCAAGGCTTATTTACCTGATAGGAGAATCATTTCCAGCAGCAAGTCAGGGCCACTCCCACACTGTGAGTGCCTGTCAAATTTCAACTTGTGTCTGGTTTCCTAATGTCCTATTGGCCAAAGTTAGTCCTAGGGCCAAGTCCAGAGTCAGTGTCAGAAGGTTATGAACACCAGAAATTGTGATTCACTGGGGGGGGAGGGGCATTGCTGTGCAATCTAATATATGAAGGACACTATATTGGTAAATTGATCATCATCGACAACAACATAGTACACAGCCTAGACTGTATCTGGTGGTGAAATCATGGCTCATTCACAATAGGTTCTATTCAGGAAGAAAAGAACAAATAAAAACCAAAAAACCCAAGGTGAAAAGCCTTCCCTCAAAAACCTTCCCATGTCCTGGACCAGGACTTTTAGTAAACTGTTATGAACCATATATTTTTTAAACCATATTTTTTACTGGAAATATAATTGGATGCCCAATTGGAATACTTTTCAGTTCAGCTAGATTTTTAAAAGTACTTATGCAATATAACCTAATTATCAGGCAATCCCTGACTTATGTATATTTCATCAATTTGTTCATTACTTATGTGTAGTCAACCCAAAATGCATAACTGCTGGAACTCCTCTAAATGTATTATCTCCCCTAAGGACTTCTATTCATGCCAGGAAATCTTTGTCCTCTTACTCTTCTCACAGATTTGTTTAGGTAAACCCCAGTAATTCTTTATGTCAGTTTTCTCCTGAGAAATTATCCACCAAACAAGAAGCGGCGTCCCCTCTTATTAACACTTACAGCATCCAGAGCCTTCCTTATGACACCACATTAGCAATGCATAACTTTGTCATGCGGGGATGTGTTCTCCCTCTACTTCAAAGCATGCTCTTTGAATGAAAATCCCTATCTTGCTTATATTATATCTCCACTGTCTCAGGTAGGTGTTCAATAAGTATTTATCTCCTGCAAGCATATATTAACAATTCAGATAAATCTTGGGTCTCTGAATGCAAAGCTGTGAATTATTGTATCCTCAGAGCCTAACACAAGCAGTGCCTACCATACATGTTCAGTAAACATTTATTAAATTAAATTTAACTATTATGAGTTTGATAAACTTTAGGTCTTGTGTAATAACCTAACTACCACATCCAACATTGTTCCCAGAGGGAAAATATGTTCTGAGTTCTACAAATCTTCTAGCAAATGAACTTTTGGAACTCAATCTGTTTGTAAGTTAGAGGACAGCCTGCTATGCAAAAATACATATGATCATTGTTTAGCAAGTCAGTTTTTCAGATGTTCCATTTTATGACTGAATAATCTAGATTACTATGAATTGCTTCCTCTTTTATTACTATTTGCCTCAGAGGAGGTATGAAACATATTTTAGAACATAAACCGAGAGTTGAAAAGAGTATGGAGTATAGGTTATTTTAAGAAAAATATCTTTATAATAGAATGATGTATTTAAGAATAATCTTGATTTTACATGTAAAAATGTCATGATTTACAAACTGCTGCACAGATGTGGAAAGAATTGTTATTTTGTAAACTTGAGATCATCTTTACACTTGAGGCCGTAATCTGTCTAGAGAAGATCATTTATCTTATGTGTTCAACTCTCAGCCTAACATGTGACTTCTCATCCAAATTCACTTATTATTCTTAGTTACCATGAATCACAGTTTTGTTTCTTTTGGAGAACATAGATAATTCTTCTGAAATTCTTCACCTTCTTTCTTCTTTTGTTTATTCCTAGTATGAGTTAAACTCCTGAGATGGAAGATAGGGGATAATATATTGTTCTAGTGTCAGAGAAGCCACATTGTTGAAGAACATTGACTCTCCGACCCTATCTTTGCTGAGATAGCTTGGCTATCACAGTCATTGGCTTTCCTACAAGGTGTGACAGGCCTCTTCCACTTCAATGACTGATGATCTTGAAGCTTGCCTTTGTTTACTGAGAAAATGTTGTTGTAGTCCATAGTTTCTGCAATACAAACCTTGGTTTTGCCTTGTTCCCTTGTCAGGATTCCTACCATCTTATGTAGACCACTAAACTTGTGATCGATTTTTATTTATCATGCCAAAGCATGCAAAATCTGTATGCAAAATACCAGCTATTGCTATCTTATAAATAAATCTTGGATGGGCACCCTATTTCATAGTTTGTCTTGCGGTTCAGAACGGGAAGCTAGACTAAAGCATTAGTGCTATTTTTTTCCTGATGCTCATTCTTTTTTTTTTTTTTTAAAGATTTATTTACTTATTTGGTGGCAGAGGAAGAAGAGAGAAACTCTAAGCAGACTCCATGCTCATCACAGAGACCAACATGGGGCTCAATCTCATAACCCTGAGAACACAACCCAGAGATCACAACCTGAGTGGAAACCAAGACTGGACTATGCCACTGAGATGCCCCATCCAATGCTCATTCTAATTGAGTTTTGTACTATTTTGTCTAGATATACTAATGTATGCAAATATTTGGGCTGCAGTGCCAGAAAATGTGGATTTCTATGACTATACTCACCTACTCTTGTAAATTTCCAGTTTCCCTATGTTTATAGTACAAAAATAAACAAACAAATTAAAGTTAAAGTGACTAAATCAATATTGAAGATAATATGAAATGCTAAAATGCACTCAATTTATCATAAAAACCTTGATATCAAAACTAGACAAAGACATCACAAGAAAAATAATCTCAGACCAATGTCTCTCATAAACAAACACAGAAAAGATAAAAATTTCAGTTTGCTAAAATTCTCCAAATATGCTAATGAAATCAATTTACATATGATTTTACCCATACGTAAAACAATTAACGAACCATGGATAAGAATGGTTTATGCAAGAAATGCAAGGCTATTATACTGTTTGAAAATCAATCAGTATAATTCACCAAATGAACAGAATAAAGGGGGAATTATACAATCATCTCAATGATATAGAAATAACATTTGAACTATTCCACATTCATTCATGAAAAAGACTTTCAGGAAACTAGAAATGCAAAAAAGTCCCTCAATTTAAAAAAGGCTATCTATTAAAAAAACAAAAAGTAAAAACAAGAACCTGAGCTGATATCATTGAATATACTCTTCTTAAAATCTGGAACAAGGTAAGGATACCAACTCTCACCACTTCTATTCTGTAATGTAGTAGATGTCCTGCCAATTTCAAGTTGTCAAGAAAACCATATAAATGGCATGCAGTTTGGAAAATTAGAAATAAAACATTCTTATTTACAGGCTACATGAGCAGTGAAATAGAAAGTCCCAAGAAATCTACAAAAACCTCCTAAAGAATGTACATAACTACTAGAACAAAAACAATTTTTTTTAAGATTCTATTTATTTATTTGACATAGAGAAACACAGCTAGAGAAGAAACACAAGCAGGTTGAGTGAGAGAGGGAGAAGCAGGCTTCCCACCGGGCAGGGAGCCTGATGTGGGGCTCGATCCCAGGTCTCCGGGATCATGACCTGAGCCAAAGGCAGTCGCTTAACCAACTGAGCCACTCAGGCATCCCCAAAAACAATTTTTTTTAAATAATCAAATAAAAGGTTGAAAATAATAAGCTATTGTATTTCTACATACTATCAAATAACAATTGGAAATTACATTATTCTTTTGGAAATTACATTATTAAAACTATATCAAAATTAATATTAAAACTGAGACATTTAATAATAAATTTAATATTTGCAATAGACCTATATGATCATTAGTATTTTGATCACTGGATAAAGAGAAGAAAACTTCTTTTGAGGCATAAAATGGAACTCCTCATACAATGTTTCATCGTGTTAGAAGCTTTATTCAATTTCATGAAGGCAATACATGATAATTCATGAAGCAACCAGAAGTGAAATCAAATTAAAGAATTATCAATTAACATTTAGAATAAGCTTACTTTTTAAATTCTACACTCTAAAATTGTATCAGTAAAAATGAAATAAACTTTGTTCAAACTATGGTACATTTCACATTGGGTTTTTGCTCAATGTAGGATTTCCTTTGACTAAATAAATCAGTACCAACCTAAGAAGGCTACATTTAAATTTCTGAGGATTGTTCTTGATTTAATTATCCTTGTTGGTATTTCTGGCATAATGTGTGTATGTGTGTGTGTGTGTGTATGTGTGTGTGTAAATGCTTGAAATAGATGTATGTTCAGTTTTATTATATGTACTCTCTGTCAGTTCACTGTTTTAAGTGATTTTTAAATGTTTATAGATTCATTTTAACTAAGCTTTTAAATTAAATTCATTAACATTTTATTTTATATTTTGCCTTACAAAAGGCAAAATTTAAGATTATTATATTCTGAATATGACTGTTTATTAAATTATAGCCCCAAAATGATATCTCAAGAGATTACCAGTATGTTTTGCAGAAGCTTTACATATTAAACAGCACAGACTTCTTATAGGATTGTCAATAATGTAAAATCATGTCTAAGTAATAAAATTAAGTCATTATTAGTAGGTACACTTGACTTAAGAGGGAAGATGTGTTAATGGCTCTTAAATGAGCTATAATGTATAAAGATTTATATTATGAAAAGTGTTTAAATGATTTCAGGGAAGAATATTACAACTAATATAATCATGGGCCTCTGATTTGTAATGCTGTTATTTTTCAAGATAACTTTATATTGAAGTAAGACTAATTCTTAAATAAATTTTCCTTTGTGGGTGAAAAAAATGACTTGTCAGTGAATAAATAAAAGAGGACACTCAACCATGGATTGGAGCTGTCTTCTTCCAAATGAAAATCTGCTTTGTGTTTCAAAATAGTATATGACTATATACCGAGACAATAGGAGTTGGTTCTCACGTTGAGTTCATCACACTTTGGATCTTTTTAAAAATGTAATTAAAATCTACTTTCCAATTTGGGAATTTTCTAGTAACAATAGAGATTTTATTAGATTTATAATTGTACTATAACTGTATATTTGTAGTTCTAAAATTATTTTAAAGTTAGAGTTTAAAAATCACAGCATGCTATTACTTAACATGAATTGAACTGAAACAATTTAAAACTACTTACCAATGTCTTCAGCTAGGCATTTCCTACATTATTTCCTTCTTGCACTCTTTGCCCTTTGCATTGTCATGCTATTCATGGATCAGAGACATCTCACCTGGTTGTACTCTTATAGTTGCATTGTATAGCAGAAAACAAAGTGGCATCCTAATCCCAGTTTTGCTTCTTACTAGCTGTTTCTTTGAGAGCAATTTAATTTTCTAACCAAGAAATGTGCATATTAGTACCTATGGGAGAGCACCATTTCTTCTACCAAAATTTCTAGTGGACTTGTCAAGTCTTCTGTTCTCTTTCTTCAGTGGGCACGACATTACGTTTTGGCCTTTGGGATTTATCCCAAGTGCAGACCAAATGAGGATGCAATGTTTCCAGTTCCCAGCTCCCTTACTTACATACAGGATTTTACTAAAAAGTAAATAAATAAACATTTTTTTAAAGGAGGAGGGAGATTCTATTGCAGATAAAAATGATTGTAAAAATTAATACAATACACACTTTCTTGAAAAAGTACACATACAAAATGTTACATCTAAGTCAACAAACCTGGATGAGTGGGTGGCTCAGTTGGTTAAGTGTGGACTCTTGATTTTGGCTCAGGTCATGATCTCAGGGTCTGGAGATCCAGGCCCACATGGACTCTGTACTCAGTAGGGAGTGTACTTGAGATCTGCCACTCCCCCCTACTCATGCACTCTCTCTCTTTCTCTCTCTCTTAAAAAAAGTCACAGACCTCACAGAGTCCTTGTCATAAATGTTGCAGAATCTTAATATTGCCTTGTAAGCATACTCCATAATGTGGTTCCCTTTGTATTCTAAAGAAACAACTGAAGTCCCATTGGTCATCTGCTCTTCTCTTTTAGTACTTAATTTACCAAACTTCATTAGTTTTTCTGAATTTTTCTCACTCTCTGTGAGAAATGTAGGAACCTAGTCACTTAGATAATTTGCCTTTCTAAACTGGGCGTGATATATCTTGGGAATTTGTTCACATTTCATGGATTTTTTTTATAATGTTTTAATAAAAGATTAAAGAAATTGTTTTTTCTTTTGCTTGCCAAATAATGGGTCTTAAATCAGTGTTAGTCACTACAGCCCTCGTTGTTGTTTCTTCCTTTATTATTACGATTATTATTATTATCATTATGCTCATTCAAGATATTTTATCATTTTATTGCTTACATCTTTACTTCATAAGTTTCCTATCATCCTTCAGTGTGACATTTAAAATACCCTGTGGTGATATGTACTCTCACTTAAATATTTACATTTCTGAAGATCCTAGAACATCAACCCATAGAGCTGAGGGGGAAAAAAGACTTTTTTTTTCAGTTCATCATCTGTAACATTTCTTTAGAAACAAATATCCTTAATTTAAGAACACTCTTTAAGGGTGCCTGGGTGGCTCAGTGGGTTAAAGCCTCTACTTTCGGCTCAGGTCATGATCTCAGGGTCCTGGGATCAAGGCCCACATCAGGCTCTCTGCTCAGCAGGGAGCCTGCTTCCTCCTCTCTCTCTGCCTGCCTCTCTGCCTACTTGTGATCTCTCTCTCTCTGTCAAATAAATAAATTTAAAAAATCTTAAAAAAAAAGAACACTTTAAGCTAAATGAGAAAATGTTTTATTTTTTTTTTTAAACAAAATAAGGCACACTTTTTTCTTAACTGTACATGTTCCTTTCTGAGTTAATCACACAGGCATTTATACTCCTCAGGAACTATATACTGAAACTTCATGTGTATCGAGGCTATTCTAAAAGCAAGTAAGATCATTTCAATGAACAAAGCTGATAATAGAATGTATCATCTCATCCAAATCATGCTGAATTTAAGATGCTACTTTTCCTAACATTTTATTCTGGAGAAATTAATGCTAAACTTCCACATAAAAAATCATTTGCAGTAAATATGTATATTTTGGATGGAATGATATAAAGGTCATGAAGCAAACTTTTAGAGGTGGGGATTATAAAACTAGTGTAGATGTGCTGAAGCAAGTGAAAAATTTCAAATTGGGGGTGTTAAGAACTAAATCTACATATGTAGAAAGTCGGGTAGACATTTTATAGCATGCTCAAAGAAAATGAACCATCTACCTTGTCTGGGTAAAAGTACCAGTGTAATTGAGGGCAGCTGCTTATTGTAAAAGGACCAGGAAACATGCTAGGGATGTTGCTCTCCCAGTATAGATGCTGGTAACCCAGCTTATTTATTTATTTATTTTAGCTTGGAAGACGATAGCGCTGACCACAATTTTCTCTAAACAACCGATCATTCTAATGTGTCTGGATAGCTGTCTCAGTACATTACAAAATCATTTGAAAATATATGTTGGGCCTTATGGTTTTTAAGTAGAAAAATGCCAAGTACTTTCAAACAAGGAAGAAAAAAATATTTATTTCTAACTTCTTGTTTTAACCATCAGTAACTGCAGCATCAGGGTTCATTAAACAATAGCTGGTTTTCTACAAATGCAGTAAAATAATTTGAAATTTCTGTAATGCTTTGTTTTGTTATACTGCATATTGGTTTCTAGGAATAACTAAAGGAGACAAGCTAAAACAAAATCTAGGATAATGGTAAATAAAGCAATTTGTTTCACAGCTCACTTAGATGGTGGAAATTCATACCAGAACGCATTCTAGAAACTCATCAAAAATAAGCATATTCAAGCTTGGTAATTTCATGTGGCATATTTTCATTTTAATAGATTTTTATTAAATTCATAAAAGTTAATGGACTAGGGATTAAGTCATTATGAACTCTGTCCCAATTGTCTGTTATTAATAGCATCACAATAGAGGTGCCATTGTTAAATACTTTCATTCTGAATGCCTTCTTTTAATCAATCATGATTTTTCATCTCAGAGTTGCTATTCCAACAATTCTTCCAGATGATTGTGTTTCTTGTTTTGACTCCCAAGTTTTCAGAAATGTCAAAGCTTTGATGTCCATGTTATATGTTATATACATAAGTAGATGATGTAAATAATGCAAATTTTTTTTTTTTAATGTGAAGCTTCATTTTGTCCTTACAGGTTAGAAAAATATTACTGACATTACTACTAACTACTAATACTCTGTTACACAGAAGTAGGGGAAAATCTCTTTAAAATGAGAATCTATATTAATCTTCACAAATTTGTTTTGTCTAAGCTCTCTTTTTTACAAATCAATAAAATAAAAATGTAATTTAAGTTTAAGATAAAATTAAAAACTAAATTTGTATTCAAGGTGTCCCCTAGCTTGGAGACCCACACTTTTTACTTATTAACCACATGTGGTCACCATTATTCCAGCTACATCATGTTCTGAGATATATGTGGATTGTTGTTGGAATTTTTCTTCCAATGAAGCATATCTATTAGGTAGCTCATCTGTTCAAGTACAAGTTGCCAATGATATAATCCAATCAATTAATTTATTTTATGGCTTCCAGGTTTTTGATTTTTAACTGTGTAACCTTGTGGAGATAATGCTTTTTCTTAGAAAGCTTTAATGGAATTGAGAGGGGTAAGGGAGGAAGTTCATTATCTGAAAGTAATTTGTGGTTGGTTTGTGTACACATCACTGCTGCTTTAAGGTACTACACTTACATGTTCATAAGTGGAATTTTTTGCTGAGTTTGATAGGAATAGCTGCTTTAATGGTTTAAAAACATCTAAGCATATATATTTTTTAAAGTAATATTTGACATAAGCTATATAACATCTAGAAAGCATGCTTTTGGAATCCTAATATACAATTGGGAGACCTGATTTGGATGCCCACATAAATTTTCTTCTACTCCAAGAACTCAAAACGATGAGCCTTGAGGCAACTTACTTAACTCTAGAATTTGAGAGTTCAAGTCCTCTCGGCAAGATTAACTTTGTCCTTCTGGGCAGAGGCATTATAATAGCATCTTTTATTATGGAATCACATAACACTTTGTGACATACCATTCATCAAATAATAAAATAGGAACCACATTTGTAGTATAATCTTAACTGTGCATACAGAGCTTTTGTATTAGTCTACAGTATGTCCTGAAGCTAAATTTGATTACAATTCCTCTAGCAAGATGTTTAAACTAAGTTGAATTATGTAGAGTTGTACTTATGGCTTAAATGGCACTCTCCTGTGTAATGTAAATAAAGTAGCCACTGGAGTGTACAACTATATGCATGCAAGAAAGAATAACATCAGATTATTTGGTACCCAAGGTTTAATGCATCTTTTTCTGGGAAATCCCTGATGCATTTAAAAAAGTTTTCATTGTCATATCAATAATAATATTATCTAAACCAAGCTTGCAGATTTTAAACTGAAAATAAGTTTTTGCATTTTTAGTCCATATACAGTTCAGATTTCTGCACCTTTTGACCCTTAAAGAAAGCACTGTAGATGGGAGAACAAATTAAAAGTAGTATAAGTGTATGCTGTAAGTAAAATGCATAAAAGACTCATTATGCTGAAAATGTAGTGGATTAAAATATAAATGGGTCTTAAAGAATGTATATAAATTTATGACTAATACATACATGATGTATTCTTAATGGAAAGTTCGGGATGGTAAAAATGATCAGATAAAATGTGGAGACTCTCTTTCTATGATACCCCCCTAGATTCCTCTTCTGGACCAGTTATAACATTTCATACAACTTTTTTTTTTCTATAAGAATGGTCATTCAAAAATAATTGATCATATTAACTTATAAAATTTAAATTAAAGTGATAGAAATCAGAAACAAAATTTTTTAGCTTTCTGCCCTCTATTACTTCAATTAGGACATCAGAAAGCTCTAAATAATTAAAGTTAAAAACAGATAGATTATGCAGTAACTTTGGAAAACATCCACAATCACAGCAAGAGATTTTAATAGAATATGTACATTGTAAGGACCTATTTAGAAGTCCAAGCTGCCATCTTGCTTACTCAGAAAAATAGCTCCAGGTGTTATGGGCAAATGGCCCTTGGAAAACAAAGGTGAGCCAGGTTGGGGGAGACACCCAATCAGTTAGCCCCCTTAACCTCCCATCGCGGGAGGTAGGGAGAGGCAAGTTAAGAATGGGCAGCCAGTTCCCGTTACTTAGGATCAGGGGGGAATGCCCAATCAGTCCAATCAGTTAGCCCCTTAACTTACCAACTCTGACCAATGGAGATTCCCTGGTAAACCCCTCTGTAGGAATTAAATGTATTCATCATCACAGCAAAGTGAAAGAATTAACTTAGGCCAGCTACAGTGAGTTGGGTCAGCTCGGGGTGCGGTTTTCCCCTATAAAAGGTAGCCTGTAAGAATAGGCGGGGCCACTCTCTCTCTCTTTCTCTCTCTTTCGGGAACTGACCCTGGCCCCGGCCAGTATAATTCTCGATGCTTGGTACAAAATAAAGCTTTGCTTAACCTTTGCTTTTGTATCAGCCTCATTCTTTGACCATGGACCCTATTATACATCAGTAGCTTTAGATTAAACAGTTTCAGGAAATCCATTTTTTTATATAGAAAATATATTGTATAATGCAGAAATTTAACTAACAGTTAATCCATAACTAATATGTGTCTGTTACAAAAATTCTAAATATTTAATATAAGCCTTCCCCAATGCCAGTAATATTAAAGGCAATAAATCAGCCCCCAAAATGTTAAATTCATTCAGAAACTAAACATTTGTCAAAATAATTCACAGATTAGAGACAAGCATGGGAGCAATATAAGAAAGATATTTATGATCTTAATTGAATTTATTTATAAAACAAATTTTGCATATACATGGCTTCTCAAAAATCCAGGAAAAAAATTTAGCAACCCAAGCCAAAGGCAGTAGAGTAAAAAATATATATTTTTAAAACATTAATTTTATTTTATTTATTTTTGTTGTTAAAGATTTTATTTATTTGATAGAGAGAAACACAGCTAGAGAGGGAACACAAGCAGAGGGAGTGAGAGAGGGAGAACCAGGCTTCCCGCCGAGCAGGGAGCCCAACGTGGGGCTCAATCCTGGGTCTCCGGGATCATGACCTGAGCCGAAGGCAGTCGCTTAACCAACTGAGCCACCCAGGCTCTCCATAACATTAATTTTAAAATAAAAAACAATTACCATACATATAACTTTTTTGGAAAAGGCAAAATAGAATTCAAAGTGTAGGCAAGATATTTATATACTTATATTAGTATATATACATTTATGTATATATTTTTCCATTTATTTATTTTTTAAAGATTTTATTTGACAGAGAGAGACAGTAAGGGAGGGGACAGAAGCAGTGGGAGTGGGAGAGGAAGAAACAGGCTTCTTGCTTGGAGGGAACCAGACTCAGGGTTCAATCTCAGGACTGAGCTGAAGGCAGATACTAAAGGACTGAGCCACCCAGGCGCCCCTATATTTCCAATTAAAGCAAAATATACTTTTGAAATAAATAATGCAAAGGCTTATTTTGAAATATATTTAATTAGAGATAGAACATAATATAGATATGGAGAAAGAAAGAGACAGAGGAGTGGTATTGAGTAGCACCTTTGATTTGGTATTCTCTCTGTACATTTTAGTCCAAGCTGGCATTGTTTCTGCTAAAATAATTTTATCAAGAACTTTATATGTCTCCTACGTATTTCCTTCAAGTCCACTCCATTAGAGCAAAGCCATACTCACATATCTTTTCCAGAGAATCTTCTATCTGGTCCTGCTGAAATGTCTGAAAGATAATGCCCTGAAGCTTTGCAGATGCCCCATGTTCTCACTTCCACTTACTTAACATTTCTTACTTCAGTTGGTCTCTCTCTTCTTACATGTTTCCATAAGCAGCAAGAATGAAGAGTGACCATCTTCAATACTTATCTAAGAAATCTCCTCAGGTATATGACCAAGTTATCACAAGTTTTCCATCTAACCACAGGAGCCAACTGCACTAAGTATTCTATCAACTTCATTACAAGGTCCCTCTCACTCCAGTTTTCAATAACATGTTCCTCATTGTCTTCTGAGCCCTCACCTACTACATCTTTTCTTAAAAGATTTAATTTATTTACTTATCTGAGAGAGCATGAGCATAGGGAGAGGAAGAGAGAGAGAAAGAGGGACACTGCACTGGGGGTGGAGCCAACCTGGGGATCTTTTCACCACCCAGAGATCATGACCTGAGCCAGAATCAACAGTCTGCCCCTTAACTGAATGAACCACCCAGGTGCCCCAACTGCATCTTTAATCTGCAGATTTCCCCTAAGGATCTGCTCAAGGCAATTTAGGCTTTCTCTATCATGCTCCTCAAAGTTTTTAGTCTTTTGAAATTATTTTGGACAGAAGCACTCTACCTTTAGGTATTGGTGCCTGCATTACTTTTCTATGGCTGTGTAATGAGGTACCACACATTTAGCAGCTTAAGGCCATACACATTTATGTTCCCATAGTTTCTGTGAATCAGGAGTGGAGGCGTGGCTTAATCAGGTTATTGGCTTCTGGGTTTCACCAGGTTGCAATAAAGATGTCAGCAGGGATGTGTTTTTAGCTGGAGGGTCAATTGAAGATAAGGCAATTTCAAAGCTCACTTAAGTTATTGGCAGAATTCATTTTTAGGGTATAGGATTGAGAGCTTCAGTTTGAGCCTGGCTGTCAAACAGGCACCACCTAAGATCTTAGAGGTCAACACAATATTGTGCTATGTGGTTCTCTCTTAGCTCAAACTTGGCAGCTTGTTTCTTCAAGGACAAGTGAAAGAGTGAGAGTCTTCTAGAAGAGAAAACCTTATATGATGTAACACAATCATGGGAATGACATCCAATCAGTTTTCCCATATTCTATTGGTTAGAAACAAGTTACAGTTCCCATATACTCAAGGGGAGGGTATACATCAATGCATGAACACTGAGAGAGGGTCTTGGGTCACCTTAGAGTTTGTCATCCACACAGACCTAGTATAGATAGATACATTTTTATCAACAGAATAGACAGTATCATTCATATGCAAATCCATATGTAGGCTCCTATATTTTAACCATGTAGATGTTCAAGGATTTGGAGTAATTTGTGAAAGTTTTCCAATATATATAACTGCTTCATAATTTTACAATATTTTCTCAGGTTTTACTTTACATTTTAATGCTATTCAATTAGATGTGCATAGATTCAAGACAGCTATATCTTTATCATTGATTATAAATTTGATAAATATTCCCTTAAAAATTATTTAATGTTTTTGTTACTAAATTTAAACTTGTCTAATATTAATGATAGAAATCCACTTTTTTCCCCTCTCCTTTTATTTCTCCTCCTTTTCTAGACATCAATCTGAGAGACTTAAACTCACAAGGTTTTGTATTAGACATAATCTTGTGAAATTTTAAAATCTTTGTTAGGTATTTCTGAAGTGCATGTCTGTCTTACATATGCTACGATAAAGCATCAACAAAGAAAGACATAAATTAACATTATCAAAGCAGGAACTATTATTTAACTTCTTAGTGTCATCTATTATACCCATATATTTTCTCAGTATAAAACACCCTTTCAATCCTATATTAATTTATAGTCACAATAAAGTGATCTTTAGTCTTAAATTACTTGAGACTATTTTGGTGCAAGAAAAAAAAAGATTTTTCTTTTTTTTAGGCAAATAAAATGGGAACATGATAATGATACTATCTATCTCATGAAGGTCAAGAATAGTAATGTCACTGAATCATGAAGAGAAATGGGAATGGAAGCTAGAAAGACATCAGGGAATCAATCAAGGATGTCACTTCTTATTTTTCTTCTCAATATGTGTTTATTTTTTTCATCAGATTTTATTTCAAACTATACTCCAATTCACACAGCAGAATATGAACATTAAAAAATACTCTAACATTTTAGATCAAAGCACATGGCATGACTAAAAATGTTAGTCAGATAAATTCCAAATTTCCAAAGAAAAGAATTTGATCAGTCTAGACTATTTGTAGTGAAATCAATTCAGGCTAAAATTTTAGCCTGAATTTTACTAAAATCAATTTTGGTAATTCATTTCCACTTACACTATATATTCCATCAACTTCTAAGAATGTGTATATTACTACACAGATACCCATCAGATTATTTGATACCTGTATATTGTTTCATTATCACTGAAATACCCCTGAAAACAAACTTTCCCCCTTCCTTTGTGAGAATACTATTCCAAGGTTTTTTGGGTTGTTTTTGTTTTTGTTTTGAGCTGAGAAAGAGATAAGCAGCCCCCAGCATCTGTGAGCTACCCAAGTATTATCAGTTAAGCTTTCATATGATCATGAGCTAGCATAATACTCAGGGTTAGGTCTAGGTCCTCTCCTGTCAAGTATAGACAATTTACTAAAGCAAGCAAACAAAAAAGGCTACTCTGAGACCATGCTGGATAAAGACAAAGATAAAGCAACTTGATAATCATGTCTAAACATTAAAAAAGAGAAGAGTGTCCAATATACAATATTAAATGTATATTGATTCTGATGAATATGAGTGACTGTTGGCTCTTTACTAATTACAGCTTTAATCTTGAGTTCTTAATAGATAAAATTTGTTAAAATAATCAAGTACAGAATTACAGGTATACCTTGGAGATGTTGTGGATGCATTTCCAGCATTAGAGTGAGTATCAAAACAAAGTAGGTCAAATGAATTTTTTGGTGCATATAAAAGCTAACATTACACCATAGCCTATTAACTGTGCAATAACATTATGTCTAAAAAATGTACATTCCTTAATTTAAAATGCTATATTGCTAAAAAGTGGACACCATTATCTGAGTTCTCAATCAGTCATAATAGTTTTGCTAATGGAAGGGCTTGTCTCAGTGTTGATGGCTGTTGACTGATAAGGGTGAAGGTTGCTCAAGGTTGGGGTCGCTGTGGCAATTTCTTAAAATGAGAAAATAATGAAGTTTTCTGCATTGATTGGCTCTTCCTTTCACAAATGATAATTTGTAGTATGTGATGCCATTTGAGCATTTTACCCACATTTTTTTTTCTTTCATTATTGGAGTCAATCTTCTCAAACACTGCTACTACTTTATCAACTAAGTTAATGTAATATTCTAAATGCTTTGTTGATATTTCAACAGTCTTCACAGCATTTTTACCATGAGAAGATTCCATCTCAAAAAACCATATTTGATCAACCATAAGAAGCAACTATCATCCGTTAAAATTTTATCATGAAATTGCTGCAAGTCAGATCCATCAGAGAAATCATCCATGGCAACTACAGCCTTATGAGGTTTATTTCTTAAATAAAGAGACTTCAAAGTCAAAATTACTCTTTGATGGGCTGCAGAATGGATGCTGTGTTAGCAGGCATGAGAACAATCTCCGTCTTGGACATCTCCATCAGAACTTTTGGATGACCACATGCATTGTCAGTGAGTAGCAGTATTTTGAAATGAAACTTTTTTTCTTTTTTTCCTGAGCAATCGGTCTTAACAATGGGCTTAAACTATTTAATAAATCATGTTGTAGACAGAAGTGCTATCATCTAGGTTTTTGTTCCACTTATAGAACACAGGCAAAGTAGACTCAGCACAATTCTTAAGGTTCCTAGGGTTTTCAGAATAATAAATGAGCATTATCTTCAACTTATAGTCACCAGCTGCATTTGCCCTTAGCAAGATAGTCAGCCTGTCCTTTGAAGCTTTGAATTGAATCACTGACTTCTCCTCTTTAGCTATGAAACTCCTAAATGGCATCTTCTTCCATTATAAGATTGTTTTGTCTACATTGAAAAATCTGTTGTTTACTGTCATAGGTACAGCTCTTAGAAAACTTGCTGAAATTTCTGTATCAGCTTCTATATCAGAAAAAGTTGAAATAGTGTGTGAAATACCAAAATGTGACTCAAAGACACCAAGTGAGTAAATGATGTTGGATAGACTTGCTCAGTGTAAGGTGGTTATAAATCTTCAATGTGTAAAAATACAGTATCTCTAATGCACAATAACACAGTATATGCCTGTACTCCAACTTCTGACAGCATCTATAGTTCCACTTCCCTAAATCTCTTCTCCCTCATGAAAATCACCTAAAATGTCTGAATCTTTTTTTTAAAACTAATGTATAATGTATCATTTGCTTGAGGGGTACAGGTCTGTAATTCATCAGTCTTATACAATTCACAGCACTCACCATAGCACATACCCTCCCCAATATCCATAACCCAGCCACTCTATCCCTCTCCCTCACCCCCAGCAACCCTCAGTTTGTTTCCTGAGATTAAAGTCATAAGGTTTGTCTCCCTCCCCAGTCCCATCTTGTTTCGTTTTGTCCCTCTCTATCCCACATGACCTCTGCCCTGCTTCTCAAGTTCCTCATATCAGAAAGATCATATGATAATTGTCTTTCTCTGATTGACTTATTTCGCTCAGCATAATACCCTCCAGTTCTATCCACATGGCAGGATTTCATTCTTTTTGATGACTGCTTAGTATTCCATTGTATATATATACCACATCTTCTTTATCCATTCATTGGTTGATGGACATCTAGGTTCTTTCCATAGTTTGGTCATTGTGGACATTGTTGCTATAAACATTTGGTTGCACGTGCCCCTTCAGATCACTACAATTATATCTTTAGGGTAAATACCCATTAGTGCAATCACTGGGTCATAGGGTAGCTCTATTTTCAACTTTTTTTTTAAGATTTTATTTATTTATTTGACAGAGAGAGATATCACAAGCAGGCAGAGAGGCAGGCATAGAGAGAGCAGGAAGCAAGCTCCCTGCCAGGATCCTGAGATCGTGACCTGAGCCGAAGGCAGAGGCTCTAACCCACTGAGCCACCCAGGCACTCTATTTTCAACTTTTTAAGGACTCTCCATACTGTTTTTCCAGAGTGACTGCCCCAGCTTTCATTCCAACCAACAGTGTGGGAGGGTTCCCCTTTACCTGCATCCTCATCAACATCTATCATTTCCTGACTTGTTAATTTTAACCATGCTGACTGTTGTGAGGTGGTATCTCACTGTGGTTTTGATTTGTATTTCCCTGGTGTTGAGTGAAGTCGAGCACTTTTTCATGCATCTGTTGGCCATTTGGATGTCTCCTTGCAGAAATGTCTGTTCATGTCTTCTGTCCATTTCTTGATTAGATTATTTGTTCTTTGGATGTTGAGTTTGCTAAGTTTGTTATAGATTTTGGATACTAGCCCTTTATCTGATATGTCATTTGCAAATATCTTCTCCCATTCTGTTAGTTTTCATTTGGTTTTGTTGACTGTTTCTTTTGCTGTGCAAAAGCTTTTGATCTTGATGAAGTCCCAGTAGTTAATTTTCCCTTGATTCCTTTGCCTTTGGTGATGTTTCTAGGAAGAAGTTGCTGTGGCTGAGATCAAAGAGGTTACTGCCTTAGTGTTCTCCTCAAGGATTTTGATGCATTCCTGTCTTACATTGAGGTCTTTCATCCATTTTGAGTCTATTTTTGTGTGTGGTGTAAGGACCTGTGGCTGCATGTGGCTGCAAATTTCCCCAACACCATTTGTTGAACAGACTGCTTTTTTTCCCATTAGACATTCTTTTCTGTTGTGTCAAAGATGAGTTGACCATAGAGTTGAGGGTCCATTTCTGGGCTCTCTATTCTGTTACATTGATCTATGTGTCTGTTTTTGTGCCAGCATCATACTGTCTTGATGATTACAGCTTTGCAATAGAGTTTAAAGTCTGGAATTGCGATGCCACCAACTTGGGTTTTTTTTTCAACATAACTCTGGCTATTCAGGGTGTTTTCTGGTTCCATATACATTTTAGGATTATTTGTTCCATTTCTTTGAAAAAAAATGATGTTATTTTGATAGCGATTGCATTAAATGTAGTAGATTGATTTAAGTAGCATAGACATTTTCACAATATTTGTTCTTCCAATCCATGAGCATGGGACTTTTTCCATTTCTTTGTGTCTTCCTCACGTCCCTCATGAGTACTTTATAGTTTTCTGAATACAGATTCTTTGCCTCTTTGGTTAGGTTTATTCCTAGATATCTTATACCTTTGGGTGTAAATATAAATGGGATTGAATCCTTAATTTCTCTTTCTTCTGTCTTGCTGTTGGTATATAGACATGCAATTGATTTCTCTGCATTGATTTTATATCCTGACACTTTACTGAATTCCTGTACGAGTTCTAGAAGTTTGGGGGTAGAGTTTTGGGTTTTCCACAACAAGTGTCATATCATCTGCAAAGAATGAGAGTTTGACTTCTTTATCAATTCAGATGCCTTTTATGTTTTTTGTTGTCTGACTACTGAAGCCAGGACTTCCAGTACTCTGTTGAATAGCAGTGGTGATAGCGGACAGCCTGTCATGTTCCTGATCTTAGGGAAAAAGCTCTCAGTTTTTCCCTATTGAGAATGACATTCGCTATGGGTTTTTCATAGATGGCTTTTATGGTATTAAGGTATGTACCCTCTATCCCTACACTGCAAAGAGTTTTGATCAAGAAAGGATGCTGTACTTTGTCAAATGCTTTTCCATCATCTATTAGGAGGAATATATGGTTCTTGTTCTTTCTTGTATTCATGTACCGTATCACATTGGATGTTGAACCAAACTTGCAGTGCAGGAATAAATCCCACTTGGTTGTGGTGAATAATCGTTTTAAAGTACTGTTGTATCCTATTGACTAGTATTTTGGCAAGAATTTTGCGTCTGTGCTCATCAAGGATACTGCTCTGTAATGCTCCTTTTGATGGGGTCTTTGTCTGGTTTGGGAATCAAGATAATGCTGGCCTCATGACCTGATTTTGGAAGTTTTCCTTTCATTTCTATTTTTTGGAAGAGTTTCAGGAGAATAAGTATTAATTCTTCTTCAAATGTTTTGTGGAATTCCCCTGGGAAGCTGTCTGGCTCTAGACTTGTTTTTTGGGAGACTTTGATGACTACTTCAATCTTCTTACTGGTTATGGGTCTGTTCAGTTTTTCTATTTCTTCTTGGTTCAGTTTTGGTAGTTTTCATGTCTCTAGAAAGACATCAATTTCTTCCAGATGGTCAAGTTTGCTGGCGTATAGTTGCTCATAATATGTTCTTATAATTGTTTGAATTTCTATGGTGTTGATTGTGATCTCTCCTGTTTCATTCATAATTTTATTAATTTGGGTCCTTTCTCTTTTCTTTTTGATATCTGACCAGGGGTTTAGCAATTTATTAATTCTCTCAAAGAACCAGCTCCTAGTTTTGTTGATTTGTTCTACTGTTCTTTTGTTCTTTTGGTTTCTGTTTCATTGTTTTATGCTCTGAACTTTATTATTTCTCTTCTCCTGCTGAGTTTAGGTTTTCTTTGTTGTTCTTTCTCCAGCTCCTTTAGGTGTAGGGTTAGATTGTGTACTTGAGACCTTTCTTGGTTCTTGAGAAAGGCTTGTATTGCTATATACTTTCCTCTCAGGACTCCTTGTACTGTGTCCCATAGATATTGAACAGTTGTCTTTTCATTTTCATTTGTTTCCATGAATTTTTTAAAGTATTTAATTTCCTGGTTGACCCATTCATTCTTTAGTAGGATACTCGTTAGCCTCCATGTTTTTGAGTTCTTTCCAACTTTCCTCTAGTGGTTGAGTTCTAGTTTCAAAGCACTGTGGTATGAAAATATTCAAGGAATGATCCCAGTCTTTTTTTTTTTTTTTAAGATTTTATTTATTTGACAGAGAGAAACACAGCCAGAGAGGGAACACAAGCAGGGGGAAGGAGAGAGTGAGAAGCAGGCTTCCTGCCGAGCAGGGAGCCCGATGTGGGACTCGATCCTAGGTCTCCGGGATCATGCCCTGAGCCGAAGGCAGTCGCTTAACCAACTGAGCCACCCAGGTGCCCCAATCCCAGTCTTTTGATACCACTTGAGATCTTATTTGTGACCCAGGATGTCATCTGTTCTGGAAAATGTTCCATGTACACTAGAGAAATGTGTGTATACTGTTGCTTTGCAATGGAATGTTCTAAATGTATTAGTAATATCCATCTGATTCAGTGTGTCATTTAAAGCATTACTGCCTTGTTAATCCTTTACTTAGATAATCTGTCCATTTCAGTGAGGGGGGTGTAAAATTCCCCTACTATTATTGTATTATTTTTGATGTGTTTCTTTGATTTAGTTAGTAATTGGTTTATGTAATTGGCTGCTCCCATGTTAGGGGCATATTTAAAATTGTTAGCACTTCCTGTTGGACAGACCCTTTAAGTATGATATAGTATTCTTCCTCATCTCTTATTATAGTCCTTGGTTGTAAATGTAATTTATCTGATATAAGAATTGCCACCCCAGCTTTCTTTTGTGGTCCATTAGCATATCATTAGCATGATAAATGGTTTTCTACCCCCTCACTTTAAATCTGGAGGTGTCTTTGGGTTGAAAATGAGTTTCTTGGAGAGAGCATATTGATGGGTCGTGTTTTCTTATCCATTCTGATACCCTGTGTCTTTTGATTGGAGCATTTAGCCCACTTACAGTCAGGGTTACTATTGAAAGATATGACTTTAGTGCCATTGTATTGCCTATAAGGTAACTGTGACTATATATTGTCTCTTCCTTTCTGGTCTATGTTATGTTTAGACTCTCTCTTTGCATAGAAGACCCCTTTCAATAGTTCCTATAGGTCTGGTTTGATGTTTGCAAATTCTTTTAGTTTTTGTTTGTCTTGGAAGGTTTTTTATTTCCCCTTCTATTTTCGATGATAGCCTAGCTGGATAGAGTATTGTTGGCTGCATATTTTTCTCATTGATTGCTCTGAATATATCATGCAGTCCTTTCTGGACTGCCAGCTCTCTGTGGATAGGTCAGCTACCAATCCAATATTTCTACTATTGCATTTTACAGACCTCTTGTCCTGAGCCACTTTCAGAATTATCTCTTTGTCACTGAGACCTGTAAGTTTTACTATTAGATGACTGGGTATGGACCTATTTTTATTGATTTTTGAGGGTGGGTTCTCTGTTCCTTCTGGATTCTGATCCTTGTTCCATTCGCCAAATTAGGGAAATTCTCTGCTATAATTTGTTCCAATATACCTTCTTCCCCTCTCTTTCTTTCTTCTTCTTCTTCTGGGTGCCAATCATTCTAATATTGTCTTGTCTTATGATATCACTTATCTCCCGAATTTTTCACTCATGGTCCAGTAGTTGCTTGTCTCTCTTTTTCTCAATTTCTTTATTTTCCATCATTTGGTCTTCTATATCACTAATTCTCTCTTCTGCCTCATTGATCCTAGCAGAAAGAGCCTCCATTTCTGATAGCACCTCATTAATAGCTTTTTTAAAAATTTCAACTTGGTTAGATTTTAGTTATTTCTTTTCTCCAGAAAGGGTTTTTATTTTTCCAGAAAGGGATTCTCTAGTATCTTCTATGCTTTTTTTGAGCCCAGCTAGCACTTTGATAATTGTCATTCTGAACTCTAGTTCTGACATATTACTAATGTCCCTATTGATTAGGTCCCTAGCTGTCGGTACTGCCCCTCTTGTTCTTTTTTTTGGGTGGGGGTGAGTTTTTCCACCTTGTCATCTTATCCAGATAAGAATAGATGAATTAGAGAACAAAATACTAAAAGAGTAGCAACAACTCCAGAAAAATATATATTAGCCAAATCAGAAGAGCCCCAAAACTGGAGAGAGGAGAGAAGAGGAAAAAAAATAGATTGGTGACTAGACCAGAGCCACACACTTGATTTTGGGTGTATTTTTGTCTGTTAGAAGAAACTGCCTCCTAAAATTTTAAAGAAAGAAACTTAGTAGGTACAATAATAAAGTTATGCATAACAAAGGGATAGAATATGACTGTAAATATGAAAATTAAAAAAAGATACTAAAAAATGAATTATAACAAGTTGGTTGAAAAAGAAAAATGAGGAGAAAAGAGGAAAGAATGTGATGAGGCTGGAGACTAGAACAAAGTCATGTGCTCTATTTAGGGTACATTTTGATCTATTAGAAGAAACTGTATCCCAAAATTTTAAAGAAAGAAAGACCTATATGTATACAAAAAGTAAGCTTAAATACAATGAAGGGACATAATATGACTATAAATGAAAATTTAAAAAGATGTTTTAATTTTTTTTAAAAATTTTATTTATCTATTTGACAGAGAGAAACACAGCTAGAGAGGGAACACAAGCAGAGGGACTGAGAGAGGGAGAAGCAGGCTTCCCATCGAGCAGGAAGCCTGATGTGGGGCTCAATCCTGGGTCTTCAGGATCATGACCTGAGCTGAAAGCAGTCACTCAACCAACTGAGTTACCCAGGTGCCCCTAAAAAGATTTTTTTAAGGTATTTATAAAGTAAAATAGTTTAAAAATGTTAAAATAGGGAAAAATTTTTTAAAAACTGAATAAGAAAAAATAAAATTAAATATGTTCAACTTTGATTCTGCACAGCAAAGGAAACAGTCAACAAAACAAAGAGGCAACCCACGGAATGGGAGAGGATATTTGCAAATGACACTACAGACAAAGGGTTGATATCGAAGATGTATAAAGAACTACTCAAACTCAACATCCAAAAAGAAAATGATCACATCAAAAAATGGGCAGGAGACATGAAGAGGCACTTCTCCATAGAAGATATACAAATGGCTAACAGACAGATGAAAAAATGTTCACTATCACTAGCTATCAGGGAAATTCAAATCAAACCACACTGAGATACCACCTTACACCAGTTAGAATGGCCAAAAATAACAAGTCAGGATACAACAAGTGTTGGAGAGGCTGCAGTGAAAGGGGAACCCTCTTACACTCTTGGTGGGAATGCAAGTTGGTGCAGTCGCTTTGGAAAACAATGTGGAGATGCCTTAAAAAGTTAAAAATAGAGCTACCCTATAACCCTGCCTTTGCACTACTGGGTATTTATCCCAAATATATAGATGTAGTGAAAAGAAGGGCCATATGTACCCCAATGTTCATTCAGCAATGGTCACAATCACCAAACTGTGGAAAGAGTCAAGGTGCCCTTCAACTGAGGAATGGATAAAGAAGATATGGTACATATATACAATGGAATATTATGCCTCCATCAGGAAGGATGAATATCCAACTTTTGTAGCAACATGGACTGGATTGGAAGAGATTATGCTGAGTGAAATAAGCTGAGTAGAGAAAGTCAAGTATCACATGGTTTCACTTACTTGTGGTGCATAAGGGTAACCTAGAGGACAGTAGGAGAAGGAAAGTAAATGGGAAGTAGGGCAAATCAGGGAGGGAAACGAAACATAAGAGACTTTGGACTCAGAAACAAACTGAAGGTTTTGGGGGGGTAGGAGAACCTGGTGGTGGGCACTGAGGGCATGTATTGCATGGAGCACTGGGTGTGGGGCATAAACAATGAATCTTGGAACACTGAAAAAATATAAAATAATATAATATAAATAAAATATAAAATATTTCTATTATATATAAATAATATAAAATAAAATAATTTAACTTTGAAAGACTAAAGAATCATGGGGAAATTCTGTGGTGCATACCCCTAGCTCTGGAGTTTCCCAGTTCTCATTGATCAGTGAACTTGGTCTTGGCTGGATGTTCTTGCTGATCTTCTGGGGGAGGGGCCTGTTTTATTGATTCTCAAATGTTTTTCCCTGAGGAGGGAATTGCACCACCCTTGCCAGGGGCCAGGCTAAGTAATCTGCTCAGGTTTGCTTTTGATAGCTTTTGTTCCCTGAACACTTTCCATACAGCTTTGCAGGATGAGAATGAAGATGGCGGCTTCCCAATCTCTGGCCCAGAGGAGCCAAGAGTTCAGGGTCCCACTCTTCAGTGCACCCTCAGAGAAAAGCAATCAATCACACCTGTCCCCCTGTCTGCGGCTGCACTCTGTGGTTACCTGGCATGTGACTGAGTGCTTCTATCTTTGTCACTCAACCCGTTTGGAGTCTCCAAACCTAGCTGATTCCTACAGTGTGCTCCTGCACCACTCCTCCCAGAGGGGGAAGGTGGAAGTCTCTCTGGATCTGCCACTTGCGGGGCCCTGCTTGAAGAGAAGTGGCCCAATTGTGCCTTAGATCATAGTTTAGGGTAACCCTGAGCTGAGAGCTCACTCCTCGCATCTGTCTCTGCAGCTGGCTTTCCCCCTCTGATGTCTAGGAGCTCTGCCATGCTTGGGCACCCCAGGTCCTTTTGTGAATCCACAGTTCCTGAAACCACACTGTCCCAGAGAGGGCTCCACCCCCTGCTTAACCACTAGAGCAAGGTCCCTCATGGAGCAGACTTTTAAAAGTTTTAATTTTGTGCTCTGCTGCTCTACCACTTGCCGGGAGCTGGCCCCTCCCCCAAAGTCTCTCTTTCATCATATCACCTCAGATTCACGTTTCCATACATCCTACCTTCCAGAAAGTGGTTGATTTTCTGTTCCTAGAATTGCTGCTTTTCTTCTCTTTGATCTCCTGTTGAGTCTGTAGGTGTTCCAACTGGTTTGATAACTATCTAGCTGAACTCCTGGGACCCAATGATATCTAGGTCTCTTACTTCTCTGCCATCTTCTCCCTCTCCAAGTCTAAATCCTTTTATATAAGTTTTTTTTAAACCTTCTTACAGAAATGTCCTGTGGTGAGCATTTTTCCTTGATAAAACAAACACAATAATTGCCAATATATTTCTGGTGACATTTGACTAGAGGATAATTATAAAACCAGCTCCTCAGTTAAATATTTCCAATAAGAAGTCCATAAGATGTCAAATGAGACAGAGCATTTGAATACATTAGAATCAAAATGGTCTGTTTCCATGTCTGCATTCTCTTTGTTTCATTTTCCATTTGTTTTTCCTGTCCTCCTTCCTTCCTTTCCTTTTCCTCTCTCTTATTTCTTTTCTTTCTCTCTTTCTTTCTTTCTTTTTTCTTTCTTTCTTTCTTTCTTTCTTTCTTTCTTTCTTTCTTTCTTTCTTTCTCTCTCTCTCTCTTTCTCTTTTTTTCCTTCCCTCCTTCTTTTCTTCTTGTTTTTCTCCTTAATTTCACAAGGAGTCTCTTTTGAGCATCTACCCCTGGGTTGGGTCATCTATTTTTTTTTTTATCAGTTTATTGAAAGTGAAAATATGTATAAAATAAACTACATCCATTTAAATTGTACAAGTTGATAAGTTTTGATGGATATATATATACCACCACCCTGATAAGGATACAGAACATTTTCACACGCTCCAAATGATTCCTTGTGACACAGTTTGTCATTTACCCACATCTGGCACCAGGAACAACCAATCTGCTTTTTGTCACAGATATTGGTGTGCGTTTTCTAGCATTTAACATGTCTTAAATTTTTGGTGCCCTGCTCTCCACATTAGGATAACAATTTTGAGATTCATTCATGCTGATGTGTTTTTTAAAGAGACAATACACTTTTATATTCTCTTGAGCAGTATATCAGAATATCATTTCCTCTATATTGCCACTAATGCTTGTGTGAAAAGATAGACTGGGTTCTATTAAAATTTATAGGATTTTATTTAAAGTAAAAATATATTCCATGTGAGCACCACCAAACTGAAAGTGATTAGGAGGGCTCCAGTGACAGGAACTACAAGGAAAACATATAGGAATAGTACAGATGCAAAGAAAGGGAAGTATTTTATTGGCTTAAAGCCTGCTTAGCTGTTTGTGATCGACTTTCCTGAGTGTTTTGATTTGGTGACTTTGAGGCATTTACAGGATTGGATTTTGGTTTGCTTAGATACGTTATCACAGCATTAGAACTGCCTTAGTCTAATAATCTCCTTGTGTCATTAATTTAACACTTATTATTGTCCACTTTTATATTTTTAGCTATTCTAATAAATGTGTAACTCATTGTGGTTGAAATTACATTTACCTAATGATTGAATGATTTTGAACATCTTTTCATGTGCTAATAACATTATTCTATCATTTTTATGAAGTGGTTGTTCAAATCTTTTGCTAACATATCATTGAGCTTTGGTCTCTTATTGAGGTATAAGAAGTGGTTATATATTCTTGTTACAAGTCCTCTCTCAGATATATAGTGAATAATTTTCCCCATTCTGTTGCCTGCCTTCTTTATTTCATTTTGTATTTCAAAGAGAAATGGTTTTAATTGATAGAATCAAACTTATTACCTTTTTGTTTGTGCGTTGATTTTCTTTTATAATATCTAAAAAATCTTTTGTCTAACTCACAATTGCAAGTATTGTTGCATGTCTTCTAAGTAGCCAAATTTGCTGGTGTGAAAACTTTCCACTTCTTTTCATTCTTTTAATGTCTTTAGAATTTGTTAACTCCTCTTCCATTTCTGATAATGACAATTTGTGTTCTTCCTCTTTTCTTACACTTAGTCCTGCTAAATACCTCTTAATTTGTTGATATTTTCAAAGAACTGAATTTTGTTTTCTTAACTCTGCCTGCCTCTCTGCCTACTGTGATCTCTCTCTCTGTCAAATAAATAAAATCTTTTTTTTAAAAAAGTTAAAAATTAGAAATAACCCCAAATTAGCAATAACTACCTTCAGCAATAGAACAGGAAAGATAAGTATTATATTATATTCATTCAGTGCATTACTGCTCAGCAAGGAGAATAAACTACTGCCACACAAGTTGTACTTATATCTTATAAATCTTATAAATGTGTCTCTACAATTCAGCTTCTCTTTTAGGTGCTAAAGAACATTCAAAAGACTTGTGTTATAGTTTGATTAGAAAACAATAAACAATATACACAATAAATGAGTGCTATAAACCAGAAGATAGTTAGTACTGAGGAAAAAAAGACAGTATGTAGTAATGTGAATGGGATACATAGTCCAGTAATTGTTGGCAATTAAAAAAAAAAAGACTATTAGGAAAGGATTCACTGAGATGACATTAAAACAATGACTTGAAAGAGGTGAAGGACTTCATTTGTTAAATATCTGGGAGAAATATAATCCAGACAGATAAAACAGCCAGTGCAGAAACCATGGGTGGGAGAAATTTAATGGACATCTAGGAAACAAATCTGTAGAGAGAAAATGGGAAAGAGAAGAATGATAGAAAGCAAAGTTAGAGGTAATATGGATTGATAGGTGGATTGATGAAGACAGATAGATATAGACAGATAAATTCGGCTACCTTATTATGGCTTGATTTTTGTTTTCTATTTACATGTTTACTCGTCTAAGAAGTTAAAAGTGCACAATCACAAATTCATGCAATCCCAGGAAAAATATGAAATGTGTTAAAAAGAAGCACCATAATTTCATAAAGAGCCATTTCATTTTAGCGTTAGGTTGGGAAAATCAAGTGAGATTTCATAAGTAAGGATATCTAAGCATGGCCTTAGGAAAACGCACATTTTTAATAGTTACTAGTTAAAATACTCTATCTAGCAGGAAAAAAAAAAAACCCAACCTTGGTAACTGCATGTAAACCAGAATAAAGTGTTGGCAACTTTCATTTACCTTACATTTTTGGAGATAAAAATGTTGAAAATAAAAAGAAGCAAATAGCAAAAATGAAGTTCAACTTCCCAACAAACTATCCCTTGTTTCCAAAATTACACACAAATCCATAGTTCATAAGATAATCAATTTTGACAGTTAATTCAGGGGAACTTGGTTATAACAGCAAATTTGATGACATCCACTAAACGCTGAACAGGCAACCCACTTCTCTCAGTTTACTCCAAGAGAACCAAAGCTCTGGAGTTTCTGAAGTTGGCACTTCACTAATTGCCATTAATTGCTGTTGATTAGCTAATTGATGTAAAATTGAACTTATTTTTCATATCTACAAGACTCTTAGTATGCCAATCCATCTCGGTTGGACACTTTTAGACAAGGGACATAAAATCCAACTGAAAGAAGGGGAAGGACCCTCCTGCAGGATTATATAGAGATCATTTTATCTGTCTTTTATCCAAAATATATGTTTTACTATATATATTTAATATATATTAAATATACATATAGTCCTCAAATTAATTCATCTTTGTGTTATGCTCAATTTTTTGTCTTCTTTTATATGATGTCCAAATCTAATATTATTGAGACAATTTTAATTTGTTTGATGTCAGGATATTCAACTCAAATTATTTTGATGATTATCTGTTTCAGGAATTGTCAGATAATACTAATCTTTGGTTCTGTATCCCCCTGGACTGTGATTTATAGAACAATATAATCCTATAAAAATCATACCACTGGGGACTAAAATTGTTTAGAAATATGAATCTGGAGAATTTCCAAAGAAAGTTTCTGCTGCTTCAACAGTGCATCTTTTTCAGTCACTGACAAAGAAAATATTCCTCTTAAAGACACAACACATGGAGTTCCAGTACTCTGACTCTCATATACTTATAATACTATGAACATTTCATAAAATTATTCCTTCCAGCTTCCATATCCATAACATACTAAATACAAACACTCTGTGTTGTTCATCAATGGCCCATAAGCATCGTTTCATTTTTCTTTGCATAATCACATTATTCCCTCAACCCATAAATCTGTGTGTGGTGATCACAATGCTTGCCCATCAATCCAAATTCCTTTTTCCCATATACAGTATTTATTGAATGGATCAAGGGAACGATCCTTCAAATGAAAATGGGATCAGCTAGTCACAATTAGGTCATTAATACATCAGTAAAGTTACTGTTCTTCAAAACAATGAGAAAATAAATCTTTAAAGAGATTTACATTAATGTAGACCTGCTAATGAGCAACTGTGGTGTAATTTCTCAAAACCTGTGTGACTTTGTCACTTAATAAAATTTACATAACATTTTAAGGTCCACATTTTTGTAATTATCATAAAAATCATTTATGGTAGCAAATGTCTTTCTAACTACTGACAGTTTCTAAGACTTTCCTTTCAGTTTTAATAAAAATAAAAACTAGTTTTTAAAGGAACTAAAGTAGTTATTGTAATATATTAAATAAGTTATTAATTATAATTAGGATACCACCAAACTCATTACTAAAACTTTAACCTGTTCCAAAAATCTTTACAGATTACATAAGGACATTTATTAATAAACTAACTGAACAAAATGTGATCTGGAAATCATACCTTTCAATAAATCATTGTTTAAGGGAAAATACATTTTTATGAGCTAAAATAACATAGAAATAGAATTTTTAAAAATTTTTATTTATTTAATTTTAGAGAGAGAGGGGGCAAGCATGAGGAGGGATAGGGGGAGAGAGAAATGTAAAGGGAGAGACAATCTCCAGCAGAATCCCCACTGAGTGTGAAGCCCGTGGAGAACATTATCTGAGCCAAAACCAAAAGTCAAATGTTTAACAAAGTGAGCCACCCAGATGCGCCTAGAAATATAACTTTATGGCTAAGTCTCCAAAGCAGAGATTTTGTAAACATATTAGAGTATTTTATTCCTTGGGTCACAAACAAAAGTCACAGTGATCTTATTATCTGCCATAGATTTGGAATTGGTCCATTTCAGGAGATTACCAGAATGAAGTTTTTCTCAATATAAAAGTTATGTTTTTGCATAAACAAATTATATATATATATATATATATATATATATATATATATATATATAATAGAGTATTGTTTTGTGCGTCTCTGCTCTGCTATGGTTTTCAAATGGGACATGTGTCTGAGACGATGTAAAAGCAGACATCATGAATATCAAGTTTAATTTGTGGATCTATGCATCAACCTATGGAGGACAAATACTGGTCAATAAAATTTTTGTATGACACATAGGTTAAAAAAAAGATCAAGAAACTATATAGGTAGTGGTGTTTAATTTACAGAATTACTTGACATAAAAACAGTTTATATAGCATTTATCACTAAAATAGTATAAATTACTAATTAACAAAATTTATGTAAGCCACAAGCTGTTGCTTTAAAATACGTTAATATTTTTAAAAAATTATGTATTTTATTTTTATTAATTTTTATTGGCCAGCTACTAGTCTCAGTCTGAATCAGCTAGTGTATACATATATATGTTATATATGTATTCATGTATTTGTGTACATATGTACACACACATATTGGATTACATAATAAAAATGCATTGAAGTAAATAGGTAACTGGAATGTCAGTAACCTATATTCCATAATTACAGGTAAGATGCTGAACTATAAAAACTTTTGATATTGAAGGCATTGCCATCTATTTTTGAATTTTAGAGGTTGTGATGATTGATTTTATGGTTAACCTGGCTAGGAAAGGGTGCTCAATGATGCTTGGTCATATGCTATCTAGATGATGCTGTGAAGGCATTTTGTAGATGTAATTCCCATTTAACTTTAATATAGGAGATTACTTGCAAAAATATGGGTGGACCTCAATCACCAAACTATGGAAAGAGCCATGATACCCTTCAACAGATGAATGGATAAAGAAGATGTCATACATATATACAATGGAATACTACACCTCCATCAGAAAGGATGAATATCCAACTTTTGTAGCAACATGGACTGGATTGGAGGAGATTATGCTGAGTGAAATAAGCCAAGTAGAGAAAGTCAAGTATCACATGGTTTCACTTACTCATGGTGCATAAGGGGTAATACAGAGGACAGTAGGAGAAGGAAAGGAAATGGGAAGTAGGGTAATTTGGGGAGAGAAATGAAACATGAGAGACTTTGGACTCAGAAACAAACTGAGGGTCTTGGAGGGAAGGGGGAAGGGAGATGGGAGAGCCTGGTGGTGGGTACTGCGGGCATGTATTGTATGGAGCACTCGGTGTGGGGCATAAACAATGAATCTTGGAACACTGAAAAAATAAAATTAAATTTAAAAAAATGTGGGTGGACCTCACTCATACAAGCAGTCCAAGACCTTAAAAGCAAACACTGAGGTTTATCAAAGAAGGAAATGTACCTCAAAACTATAATGCAGACATCTTTCTTAGTTTTCACCTGATGCCCATTCTTCAGGAATAAAGAATGCAAGGTCACATCATATCTGGGTTTCTAGCCAGTCGCCCTACACTGTGGTTTTAAGACTTACTGCAATCACACAAGACAACTCCCTAAGTTCTCTCTCTCTCTCTCCATATATATTTTGTATATATAATAATATGTATCATGTAGAATATAGATAATATTATAATCTCCATCTATTCTTTCTATTTATATTTGTCTTGAGAACCTTGAATGATACAGTGTATTCTGGCTTACCACTTTTCATCTCTAAAACTCTGAGACATTTTTATGACATCTCTGAAACTCTCCTTCTTCATCTTTAAAATGAGTATATAGTCTGTGTTTCTGTTTATTTTACCATGGTAATAACAGTTAACAGTTCTACCCTCAACACATTTTTAAGTTTATCTGTAGGCATGAGGTTGTACAGCGGTTCACGAGAATTTATTCCTCTTGCATAACTGAAATTTTATACCTGATGGTTAGCAAATCATTTCCCTCTCCCCTGCCCCTAAAATCACAATTCTATTCTTCACTTCCACAAATTTGACTAGTTTAGATACCTCATTCTTAGAATCGTGAAGTATTTGTACTTCTGTATCTGGCTTACTGCAATTAGCATGATGCCTTCCAGGTTCAAACGTTGTCACATATGGGTGGATTTCCTTATTTTTTTTGAGGCTAAGTAATATTCTATCATGTGTATATAATAATACTTGTAAGTCTGTAATGAGGGGTAAAAAAGGCATAAAGAGTAAAAGCACACCTTAAGAGTGCTTGTCACTGGAGTTACTCCTGAAAAGATAGCTATTATATTTATTAACTGAGGAATTAAGTTTGAAGAGAAAAACTAAAAACGATAAACCTTGTTGGAGTTGATATCTTATCCTCCTCAAAGTATAAATGTTATTGAGGTGTTAATCTTCTGATAAAGTGAGCAAAACTTGAAAGTGGTCACCTATAATTATGTAATATATTCAAAAATGTATTAAAGACAGACATGGAGAAAGAGAAGAAGGAGTCTCAGACGTGGGCATGGCAGATTTGGTCCTTGGAAGGCCTTGCTGAGGTTAGGAGAGAGTATTTTTTCCCTTCTTTTTTCTTTTAGTAATTTTAGCTTCTTCCGTCTTCCCATTGCTTTTCTCTGCCTCATTCCTCAGTTTTTGATTGTGTCCCACCAGCCTCAGCTGTGTCACAGATTTACGATACCTGAGTAGAAGGCACAGTCCCTCTTCAGTGTAGTGGAAATTGTTAATGAGGGCAGTGATCATTTGCAGTTCCCTGCACAGTGCCTCACTCTTCATTGGGATTAGTCAAATTGGATTTGTAATGTGCTTTAAACTCCTCAGAGGCTGTTATGTAAATAGCGGGTGATATTTTAGTCCTGTATTGTTCTGATGGCTCTTTTGCCCTGTAGGATCTGTCTCTACCCAATTTCACCTGCTAAAAGAGATTCAGTTCTCCTTATAAATTTTCAGTGCTTAAATTTTTACTGTATTAGAAGACTCAGAAACCCACACACAAAATGTGAGCACAAGTGCTATAAAATCATAGACATTTAAAACAAACAGGCAAACAACAAAAACCTAAAACCTCCTGGAGTTTTGGTTACTCATGAGTCCAGGATAATGCCCCCTGAGAAGAGGGTCAGACCAGCACATGTCACTACCTGCCACCTATGGTAAAGCAGCAAGTTGAAATCATCATTGGGTGTGGGTCAGCGGACTTTGCCACATGATTGTGTGGAATAGATGAGTCAGTTATCTTGAAGGTCTTCATGTTTTTCATTGATTAACAGGAGAAATAACTGTTGCAGATGTTTGGGAGGATCACATGATGCAATATATGTGAATGCACTTTGTTTCTAGCATCTTACCCTGTATAAAAATAGTGCTACATAGAAAAGTACCAAGGTGTGTTTGCTTTCCCATAATAGCATTGCTTATTTAGAGATCGTATCTTTTAAGGCACTTAAAATGTCCAGGAAGAAGAGTATTTTATTTTTTTAAAATCAACATTCAATCTTGGTTATGCATCTTTCGTTACTTTATTTCTGCTTTCTGATTCTAATTATCAAAGATGCTATCATATGCTTACATACCATAACCCTTCTCAGTAAGTGCCAGAACCACATCATCAAAATTTTTTCAAAACAATTATTGCTTGAGTTCTGAGCTGATTCAGGTTGCATGCTACTAAATAGAACATCTAAAAGATTATTGAGAGGACAGGGGGTTGCTTGGGTGCCACAGTCCATTCAACAACTGATTCTTATTTTCTGTTCAGGTTGTGATCTCAGAGCCTTGATCTCAGGGTCATGAGATCGAGCCCCTGTGGGGCTTTGTGCTCAGCATAAAATCAGCTCAAGATTCTCTCTCTCCTTCCCTCTGATCCTCCACCCCTCCCCTGCCCCTGTTGCCTGTGTGCACTCTCTCTCTCTCTCTGAAAAGAAGGAAGAAAAGAAAGAAAGAAAGAAAGAAAGAAAGAAAGAAAGAAAGAAAGAAAGAAGAAAGAAAGAAAGAAAGAAAGAAAGAAAGAAAGAAAGAAAGAAAGAAAGAAAGAGAGAGAGAGGAAATCATTTCTCTCCTAGTTATTTTACAGACGTTTTCATTAGGAAATTTGATCAAAAAGGTAAATATTTAAATTACTGATTTAGAATTTTTTTTCATCCAATAGTATCATATACTATAATAGTGTGCTCTTAAAACTTTGAAATATGTCCCTATCTCTCTTCATAAAAATCAGGCCCAAAACAAGGGCTTCTGAGACTGTTTCTGAAAACCTGTCAAAATAATAAAAGACATGAGAGCATTAAAAATACATTGGAGTAAAAATACCTCTGAAATGAGGATGTCATTTCTTCTCTAATCATCTATTGCCATTAAATTGGAACATTGGTTGAATTCCAAATAAAATAAGAGGTCTCTTAAATTTAACTGTCATATTATGTTACCCTATGTGATTTTATGAGATGTTGTGTTAGCAAAAAATGGGAAAGCACTGAATATAATCCACAGTACTATAAACTAGACAATGTGACTTGACAACTCAAATTTAAAAGGGAAAGCACTTACAGTAGTTTCATATCCGACATCACCATCAAGTTGTACATCTAACAGAGAAATGTAGTATGAAGACTGGTAACAATACATTGCCAAGAAATATGTAGATCAAATTTCAGGAAAGATTCAAATTCTGTTGGGTATTTTTAAGATACCTTTGTTTCTGAAAAATAACTCTTTTGTTTAAATCTTACAATGCATAGCCAGGAAACAAAAGAAGAAGTTCAATTCCAACAATATTATCACTAAGCAATTTGAAACAAAATTCTTACTCTTACACATTTCTTCCTGGTGAAGAAAGAGCTCTAGCTTTGAATAGTACTTTACATGGCAAAAACCATCTCTAAATGAAGACCCTTTTTAAGGCCATGATATCATTTTATTCAAATCATCAATATTCTGGGCATGGCTTACTTTAAGGAGAAGATTCATTCTTTGCTGAAACATAATTGTATTATCAGATATTAAGAAGAAACCATAAACCACAAAATGGAAATCATCCCTCCAATAGCCATTTTATACTCTGAAGATAATTTTATTTTAACATTTTTGTTGTCAACCACAGAGCAGCATGCTAAGATGGGAAACCCAAATTTCAACATCACTCTAACCTGAATAAAATTTAAATATATGAACACTAAACTGAATAATCAATAACAGATTTTTAGTCAGATAACCATTTCTTTGGCAGTAAATGGCATATAGGCAAATCTATCTCAGCAAACTCTGTCTTCATTAGTGTCACAGCTTTGCAGGGTCTTTTAGAAACAAGAAGATATTTTCATGTTTTCAAATGCTCTATTGTTTTTCAGTCTCCATCAAAAATTTGCAATGACACTACCACTTTCTATTCATTGCCTATTCAGATTTGTAAATGGAATTTATTGCAAGCAATGTCATTTTACAGATTAAATTAATGTTATTATAAAGAGCTTTAAAACTCAAAGATATTTATGAGTCACGCAGAGAAAGGCTCTGTACTCAGTTATAATGATTAATACTAAGCCACCCAAGTTTTCACAGATGAAATCACCACCATGTGCATATTTTGAGCACAAACCAGATAATTCTAAAAGACGAATGGAAGAAGCAGTGGGCCACTACTGCATCCACTGGATTAGCACATTATTGGTGGATTGAGTGAAATTTTGCTTTTAAGGTTGGTTAAATTGTGCATAGGCAAATTTGAAAGTGTAGGCAAACTGAGTATATGAGTATTTGAACATATATATCTGTGGGAGATCATTATAATATCCTAACCAATTTCATCTCTTGCAATATGACATTACTGGTTGCTGTTTCCATCATCATAGGTGGAGTCTATTTGTCTACTTTCTGTGTATGGGCTGGACAAATAGAACGTGGGTCTTGTAGTCTTCATCAAAAGGGTTGAGTATGTGTGAGTCTAGGTGAGAGAAGCTAGTCACATAGACAATCTATATGATTAGGAGAAATCATAAATCACTGTGTTTATTTTTTAAATATTTGTTGTTTAAGCCACTAAATTTGAGATGCATTTATAAATGAACTAAACACATAAAAATTAAGGTGAGAATTGAAAGATAATTAGATATTACACTAAACTTCCATAGGTGTTCTCTTTCTGTTATTTATATGGGAAGTATAGTACTCACAATTCAGGCACTCATACCTACTTGAAATCTCTCTTTGCTAGCAATGGAAGCTGGAGAAACAAACAAAAAGTATCTAAAATGTAAGTCATTATATTCACTGGAGTAATACCTGATTAACTAGAAGTTCCAATCAAAGTATAAGGAGAAAAATGACAACAAAGTAAGCTAATATTAAGGACTTGTTTGACTTTGCAGGTAATTTGGAGTTATGTTTAAAATAGTCGGCCTCAAATATGAGTAGTTCTAAATTCACTGGCCTGATTTCCACTCTAGAGGTTCTGATTCAACCAAACTGTGTAAGGTCCGAGTATTAGGATCTTTACTCAGGTAAAGAATAGTCAGTCTAGGGGTGCTGGCTGGCTTAAGTGGAGGAACATGAAATTCTTGATCTTGGGTTGGTAAGTTCAAGCCCCAAACTGGGTGCAGAGATTACTTGAAAGTAAAATCTAAAAAAAAATAAAATAAAGAGAACACAGAATAAATTTCTTTTTCTTTTTTTTTTTTTGTTACTAAAATTTTTTTTCCAGTGTTCCAAGGTTCATTCCCCATTCCCCACACCCAATGCTCCACGCTTTAGGTGTCCCCAGTACCCACCACCAGGCTCTCCATCCCTCTACCCCCCCTCCCTCCAAGTCCCTCAGTTTGTTTCTGTGTCCAAAGTCTCTGTTGTTTCGTTTCCTTCCCTAGATTACCCTAGTTCCCATTTACTTTCCTTCTCCCACTGTCCTCCAGTTTACCCCTCATGCACTGTAAGTAAGTGAAACCATGCGATACTTGACTTTCTCTTCTTGGCTTATTTCACTCAGCATAATCGCTTCCAGTCTAGTCCATGTTGCTACAAAAGTTGGATATTCGTCCTTTCTGATGGAGGCATAGTATTCCATTGTATATATGTACCACATCTCCTTTATCCATTCATCTGTCGATGGGCATCTTGGCTCTTTCCACAGTTTGGCGATTGTGGCCATTGCTGCGATGAACATTGGGGTGTATATGGCCCTTCTTTTCACAACATCCATATCTTTGGCATAAATGCCCAGTAGTGCAATTGCAGGGGCATAGGGTAGCTCTATCTTTAATTTTTTAAGAAATCTCCACACTGTTTTCCAAAGTGGCTGCACCAGTTTACATTCCCACCAACAGTGTAAGAGGGTTCCCCTTTCTCCGCAGCCTCTCCAACACCTGTTGTTTTCTGTCTTGTTAATTTTGGCCATTCTGACTGGTGTAAGGTGGTATCTTAGAGTGGTTTTGATTTGAATTTCCCTGATAGCTAGTGACGCTAAACATTTTTTCATGTGTCTGTTAGCCGTTTGTATATCTTCTACGGAGAAGTGCCTCTTCATGTCTCTTGCCCATTTTTTGATGTGTTCATCTTCTTTTTG
>PITA01013122.1:0-58871 GCA_004023965.1 Spilogale gracilis
TGAATTGCAAATTTTAAGTGAACATCAGCAGGGTACTATTTGCAACACAGACAATCGTGATATATTTCAATGTTGTAGTAATTGCCTACAGTTGTATTTTTTGTTTAGTTTTGTTTGATGATGATGATGAATCAGATTTCTGTTAACCAGGAGGTAGAATTATCTTTAATGAATCATTCATGTAACTTTCTGCAAAACTCTCATCTTAAAATGCCTGGACAGTGGGGATTCTGAGGACCCTTGCTGTGGCACTGACTGAGATAAATTGTTATGTGAACATGTGATGGAAAGTGCTCAAAGCCCTTCACTGCTTCACTTTTCAAGAACTAAAGTAGTTTATGAATAGTCTACTGATTTAAGGCGAAAGAGATATAAAACCGAATAATTAACCTAAAAAATAAAACTGAGAGGAGAGAGAGAAGAAGGAGGAGAAGAAGAAGGAAAGGGGGGGATTCTTTCTATTCCAGAGGAAAGTTTTAGATCAGAATTTTGTAACAAAAATGAACCATGGTGACAATAGTCCCTTAAAATTAAACCTGGCAGATTGTCCCACAGAATTGAGGAACATCCAATGCTATTTCTCATGTATTAGCTCTTGTTTGAACAGGGAATTGAAGTGTTACCAATCCCATACCTTTATTAAATATAAATTTTATTTTTAGAAAATCTCAGCCAATGAAATTTCTGAGAATGTCTTACCCAAATGAGAAATATCTTTAAGAATGTGTAATTCTTGGGGCACCTGGGTGGCTCAGTTGGTTAAGCGACTGCCTTTGGCTCAGGTCATGATCCGGGAGACCTGGGATGGAGCCCCACATCAGGCTCCCTGCTCGGCGGGAAGCCTGCTTCTCCCTCGCTCACTCCCCCTGCTTGTGTTCCCTCTCTGGCTGTGTTTCTCTCTGTCAAATAAATAAAAAATCTTAAAAAAAAAAAAGTTAAAAAAAAAAGAATGTGTAAATCTTGAGAAACAAACTGAGGGTTTTGGAAGGGAGGGGATGGGGGTATGGGTGACCCTGGTGGTGGTTATTAAGGACAACACATATTGCATGGAGCACTGGGTGTGATGCATAAACAATGAATTTTAGAACACTGAAAAAATAAAACAAATTATTAAAAAAAGAATATATTAATCCTTTATTTCACAATACCTTTCTGTAGTCACTACATGAAGGAAATTAGCCGTAGTATTATGTTGGTCATAAATTGCTAACTACAAATATGAAGAAATGTTTATATAAATGTCATTATGTATATGTATATATATATTGGTACATGTTTGTATATATAACATTTAAAAGTCATTTTTATGACTTTATGTTTAGAAGCTATAAATGAAGGACTATAAGTGTTCTATTACATGGATGTTACTTAAATATTAAGGTAGGTTTTATAAATAAAAATATATATCATTTTTGGTAAAAATAAGATAATAGGTATAAACTAAAATCCATCATTATAATAACCATTTAAATAAAAATTTAGGGAATTGAAACTAGCGTTTTTTTCTTACTACTATTTTTTTAAGATTGTATTTATTGATTTGAGCAAGAGCGAGTGGGGAAAGGGCAAAGGGGGAAGAGAAGAGAATCTTTTTTTAAAAAATATTTTATTTATTTGTTGAGATAGAGAGAGTGAGTGAGAGCATGAGAAGAGGAGAAGGTCAGAAGGAGAAGATGACTCCACGTGGAGCTGGGAGTCCCATGTGGGACTCAATCCCGGGACTCCAGGATCATGCCCTGAGCTGAAGGCAGTGGCTTAACCAAATGAGCCACCGAGGCACCCCAAGAGAAGAGAATCTTAAACAGGCTCCCACTGAACACAGAGACCAACTTGGCACTTGACCTCAGGACCCTGAAATTATGACCTGCCCTGAAATCAGGACTCAGACACTTAACTGACTGAGCCACCCTGGTGTCCCTTATTACTAATTTTTTAATTGACATATAGTTGACACACAATGTTATGTTACTTTCATTTCAATGGGCTTTATTTTATTAACAAGTGTATTATAGATAACCAATGATTTTATATGTCCTACTTGATTTCCAAAATCCTGTGCAGGCACATAGAACAAGATAAAATGAGAGAACTTGGTTGGATGTGACAATTTGTTTTTAATAAAATAAAATAAAGCCCCAGAATACTATAAGCAAAATTATGCTGAGTAATTTTAAAAGCTATTGGCTTAAAACTATTTTAATTAATAGTTTGAATTCATTGGTACCAAAATTTGCCTTACTGATTTGCTGAAAATTATTAACTAAAAATTAATTGCTGACTTTTAAGTTATCCTGATTAACATAGATTAGTATCACTAATTTATTCCTTTTTAAAAATCATTTGAAGTTTTGTGATTTTTCCCTTAAAAATTGCAATACAGATTGCAAGCAGTAGTCAAAAAAAAGAAGTCTGATCTTAAGGTATAAATACTACATCACAAAGTTCTATGAGATATTTTAGCACTATAATTTGAAAGAAGAACTAAACTGGAGTTAAAAAAAAAATTGCTTCCTAGAGGAAAATTTTAGATAATTTAGAGTTATTGCTTCATCATTAAACCAGAATTTAATGTATACCTAAAGACTGGGATAAATAGTGAGAACATACTGGCTAGCAAAACCAAACATGACCTCCTAACCTTATGGATCTTAAAGTCTAATGGGGGAAACAGACATTCATCAAATAATCCTACAAACACATGTCAGTTTCCAGCTCTAAAGTGCTGTAATGGGGGATTTCCTAATTCCAGGAGAACACGTAATCGATTGGATTCTATCAGAGAGGAAAAGAGAAGTTGGGAACGACACTCTAAGAGGAACAGCCGGAATGATGTTTTAATTCAGTGTAAAAAGGAGTTTGACACAGCTGGGGAATAAAATGGAGTACTAGATACAGAGAATGAGGGGAGATTAAATATGGTGAGGCTGGAAAGAGAGATGGAGAGTATGTCATGTTAAGAATTTTGGTTCTTGGGGTGCCTGGGTGGCTCAGTTGGTTAAGCAACTGCCTTCAACTCAGGTCAAGATCCCGGAGTCCTGGGATTGAGCCCCACAGTGGGCTCCCTGATGGGCGGGAAGACTGTTTCTCCCTCTCTCACTCCCCCTGCTGTGTTCCCTCTCTAGCTATGTTTCTTTCTGTCAAATAAATAAAGAAAATCTTTAAAAAAAAAAAAAAAAGAATTTTGGTTCTTATTCTAGAAGTCATGAAAAACCAATTTTTAACAGCTTTCATTAGATACACGTTGCATACAATAAAATTCACATACTTCAAGTGTATAATTCAATGATTTTTAGTAAATTTACAGAATTGTATAACCATCACCACAATCCAGTATTAAAACATGTTACTCCAGTAAGAGCCATCATGCCATTTGTAGTCACTCTCCATTCCTACCTCATAGACCTAGCCAAATACTAATCTGTTTTGTGTCTATATAGTATCATCTTTCTAAACATTTCATGTAATAGAATCATATAATGTGGATCTTTACATCTGGAATTTTTCATTAGAATAATGATTTTTGAGGTTCATCCATGTTGTCCTATTTGGAAGGTCCATTCATTTTTATAGATTAATACCACTCCCCTGTATGTATTCTATTTTACCTGTTCATCAGTTGATGGACTTTTGGGTTGTTTCCATTTTTTTTTTCTTTTCCTTTTTCTTTCTTTCTTTCTTTCTTTCTTTCTTTCTTTCTTTCTTTCTTTCTTTTTTTTTTTTTTCTACATGAATAATGCTGTTGTGGATAGTCAGGTTTAAGAATTCATGTAGACCTATGTTTTCTCCTGGGTAGACAACAAAGAGTGGAATCACTGGGATGTAGGTTAACTTTATATTTAACTCTTTAAAAATTACCAAACTGTTTTTCCAAAGTAGCTACTCCATTTTTCATTTCCACCAGCAATATATGAGTTTGTTTTTCCACATCCTTGTCAATACTTATTATTGATTGTAACCATTATCTGATTGTAACCATTCTCACTGGTATTAAGTGATATCTAAACCTGGTTTTAATTTGCATTTCCTTAATGACAAATGAAAATAAACTTCATTTCATGCAACCTTGAGAAAATTGGCTTTTCTTGAGGAGAAAGGGCTAGCCAAGGACAAATAAAAGAATTGGCCACACAGAAAATGCTAAAAGAAGATGTCATGGAAGCCAAGGAGAAAAGGAGAGAAAGATTAACAATACTAATGTTACCAAGAATCCAAGGAAGATGAGGACTGAAAACAGTACCTTAGTGTGGTTAGATGGCCTTATCAACAGCTCAATGGATTGAATGAGGTGGACTGAAACCAGACTGGAGGAGATTGGAACATGAATGGAAGTTGAGGAAATGGAGAAAAACAACCCAGACAACTTATTATCTGTTTTTGTTTTTTTTGACATATCTGTGTGTAATGGGAAAAGAGAGACTCTTCAGCAGATGGAAAGAGAACATAGGCTTGAGAAATAATTGTACTTTCGTGGGAGAAAGTTGAGTTGATGTAAAATCTGTTAGGAAATCTAATGGAGAGGAAGAGATTAGTTATATAAAAAATAATGGGTCATTTGTAGCATAAAAAATGATCTATTTATTTGCATATACTAACTGCCTAAAATATGGATGGTGGAGTATTTCTTGCTAGTACTATGATCGGTATGAGATCCTCTTTTTCACATAGGAACTTCTCAAGTACAAAATGGTTAAATGAAATCATGTCACTGAAAGATGTTCTTATAAAAATGTCTATATTTATGTTAGCGCACATAAATATTCATGCTGCCTCTAAATGTTTTTAAATCACCTGATATAACCTCTTCAGACCTACTGTTGCTCTGTTCATGTTTCCTACAACTTTCTGTCCTACAGGGAAAAACTTTAGGTGAAATAACTTTCTGATGTAGCCAAACAAGGAAAATAATTTTTTCCTACCTTACTCTTAAATGTGACAGATAAGGACTTCGTGGTGTCATAATATCTCACCAAGTCCTACTTTACATAACCTTCCTTTTCATTCATGATCTAGTGCCTTCATTTAGGAATCTGAATGACTTCCTTTGGTCCTTACTGTTCTATATTCAGAAGAGAAATTCATTGAGGAGGTTGGGGGGAGGGATGGGAGTCAAGGGAATACTCTCCATCTCCTCTGCTATGGGGATGATGAGGGTAGTAGACACTGTTAGTTTCCTCTTTAATATCCACTTCTTTTCTATTCTTATCATTATTTTTTTAGGGCAGCAGGACACCCAGCTCAAATTTTAAAAATCTGTTTCCAGGCTAGGGAGTGAGATGAAGGAGACATAAACAGAAGATTGCTAGAGCTTGCTGGAAAAGTCCTATTTCCTTATCTAGATCCTGAGCACTCCACACTGCCTTCTTCCTGTGGCAGCAGCATGGATGGGAAAGGGGTAGCAGCAGCAACAGCAGCATATTGCAGCCACGAGGGAAAGGCCACAAGTATCATCTTTAAGTCCTGGAGCCACTGAATGAAATACAGCAACTGCCCATCCTCAGAAAACTTTCTTTCTTTCTTTCTTTCTTTTTTTGCAGGAGGGAAACAGAAACAAAAACAAAAAACTTAAAGCACTGTTTATTTTTTTTTCCCTACTTGCAGCCAAACAGACTCCAAGTCGGAGGTACACAAATTTTTCTGAAAAATCCTGGATAAATAATAAATATTTCACATTTTACAGGCATATTTTCTCTGTTGCAGTTCCTCCTCTTTGATATTTTGGCACAAGAGCAGCCAGAGACAATATATAAACGGATAAATGCAGTTAAGTTCCAATTACTTATTTGTAAAAACAGTTGACTAGCCAGATTTGGCTCATGGCCACTGACCCCTGCTCTAAATGATAAAAGGTAAAAGTAAAGATGTTTTCTTAATTCTAGTTAGCTACTGACATGTTATGTCTTGGTGGCTGGATACTATGTAGAAATAAAGTAAATCCTCCATATGGGGCAAGACAAGGGGAGAAGCAGAAAGCAAGCAGAAGTTGATCAGTCTCTGCCTCTGGCTAAGAGACATCAGAATTTTAGGAGGATTTGGAAGATCTGAATTCTTGTATTGAGCACCTTGTTCAGTAGTAATTACAAACACATTTTATTCATTGTTCCAGTTTTCCTGTTTAAATAGTTCCTGGTATTAAAACAGGATTGTTTAACTTCTTTTCTGAACCAGTGTACAATATCTGGGATCAAATACGAGTTTGTGTGCTAACCTGGCAATCAAAATGCTACAAATAGTATTGTTTCTATGAGAAGTGAAGTCAAAATTACAAACAGCTAAACCTCAAATTAACTTTTGGAACCAAACATTCATGAATCAGTTAACTCTCCCTGCATTGAACTATTCATTATAAGCTAGATTTTCCCAGTGCATAAAAGTGACTCTTTGGGTATTAATTGACCACTGTAGTAAACTGCATTAATTTTCTCTTGAAACTAAAATATTATTCAGTAAATTAATGCCACATTGCATCATTGGCATCATACAGGTTTAGGGAATTTAATGAAGTTTTCATTTATGCCTAACTTCCCGGGCAGTAGCTTATACACTATGAAACAAGCACTTTAAAATACAAGCTGCAATGCTAGTTGAAATGTATTTAGCAGACTCTATTAAACAAAGTGCTTCACTTATGGTAAATTCTTGAAGTCAACTAATAAATCACAACTGGTATTGAGAGAACATACCATTAAGCAATATGAATTTGTTAAGTTTATGCACGTTAGAGAGAAAATATATTCAGAATACCGAGAGAAATTGAGATGATAAAATTTTACCCTTCCACATTTTAAATGAAGTAATTTTAGTGATTTTTGAAATGCTTTAGGTTTTATTCTTTTTCTTCTCCTCTTCCTTATCCCAAGCTGCTTCTTTTCTTTCCCTTCCATCTTTCTTTTCTTTCTGGAATAATTCAACTTATAATAGAATGGGATTAAAAGTAAAATCAAAATTGATTGTAAGTAACACCCCCAGAGTGATAATTTGGGGGAAAAATAAAATGGACAAAAGCAAAAATGGGGAACAATTTCTGCAAAAAATAAACTTGTTAGATAATATTTTAGAAAGTAGGATGGTTTGTATACATATGAGTTTTAGGCCTAGAGAAAAAGCAATTCATACTAGATAAGAAGATGCAGATGGAGAAAATAAAAAGAAAAAAGTAGAAAAGTATAAAATTGATAACAGCCAGAATATAATGTAATTGATCATTCTCTTCAATCACTATCAAGAACCTTGAGATAGAATAAAAGAATATATAGAGTAAATAATAAAAGAATAGATAGAATAAAAGAGTTATATTTGCTGTCTTAGGTTTTGTATTGTATGACTCTAAATACATATGTATCATTCTGTAAGTGCATACACCCTCAGTTATATATCATCGTATAATGATGTGGCTTTCCAAAAAATTTAATATATTTATTGATAGTAATTCACAGAGACATACTGTATATCTTTTTTTTCTAAAGATTTTATTTATTTGATAGAGAGAGAGATCACAAGTAGGCAGAGAGGCAGGCAGAGAGAGAGGAGGATCAGGCTCCCTGCTAAGCAGAGAGCCCGATGTGGGCCTTGATCCCAGGACCCTGAGATCATGACCTGAGCCAAAGGCAGAGGCTTTACCCCACTGAGCCACCCAGGCACCCTGTATATCTTTACATTGGTACATTCATGTGTACATACACTCGCATGTGAAACTGTACTGTCATCTGAGATAAACACTCCCTCGTTATTCTCTTACAAATTTATTCAAAATCTTGGTAGCAATGCATTGTATTGATTTTACAATAATGGAAAATAGTGGTATCCTGGAAAAGAGGTTGGAAACTGTAAATGTGTTGGAGTTACATCGTAGGAACACAGTGGCAGTAATGCAAGTTTATTCTAACGGAAAATATGATTTTTTCTGAAAGTATGTAACACACAGCTGTAAAGCAAAACTCATATCTCCTCTTTCTTTAATATTCTTCTTAACAATATTCCTCTTAGTAAACAGCCTACATGTTTAAATACATGCTTTACTGCTCCTGAAAAAGAAACCAAGTCCAGAATATTGCTATAATATACTGAACAATATTTTAAACATTGTGTAGATATTTAGAAGAGGAACTGATGAGCTTGCTTAGCCACAAATTTACACCTGTGTAATATATATAAAAGATATTACATAATTTAATAATATTCATGGAACTTCAGGATATATGTAATAGTGTATAAATTAAACTCATCTAAATAAGGGATTATATCATGTATATACTATAAGACAATATAGAGAGAGTAATCAAATACAAATACCAAATACAAAATAATTTAGACGGCCCTTATTTAAAATCAATTAATAGACTATTCATGTTATAAAGAATTTAGGTTACTATGAATATTATAATCAAAGATATTCATACCATAAGCATTTGAATTGAATTAACATTTCAAAAATTGTTAACTGGTATTACAATATTGTTGTGATTGAAATACAACACAGTTCTGTCTTCCTTTATAATAAAATATGTTCCAAGACCAAAGAAAACTGAAAGTGTTACTTTGATGACATGTAGGGAGGTTTGGTCATTAACAAATGTATGTGTATGTATATATTTATATGCACACACATATCTCTTATTGTATTTAAGGGTTCATTTTCATTATTAAAATGGTCTGGTTGTAGACCATAGTCGTATTGTTGGCCTTATAAATAACGTAGTCTTTAGCTATCTGTGGATTCAAGGAAAGGTACAAATGGAGGCAGATTATCTGACAGACCACATGTAATAGTGGTTTTTAAACACTACCCTTCAAAATATTTGCTTTCTTACCACCCAAAATAGAGTAGAGGATCTTCATCTGTACTTTGCTCTTGATTCAGTATACATTACAATATTTTGGAAAAGTTGCATATTGTTGGTCTCCTTCCTGCTTTGGTAGTTATTTCATTTTTTTCAAGAATCTATTCCTTTCAAATGACTTGATATTAATGTCTTTCTGTCTCACTGGCACATATAAACAGTATAAATTATAGAAATTGGTCATTTCTAAATTTTAAAGATTGAATACAAATTCTCAATATAATATTTAAAAATGTAACTGTTGTCAACATTTATTATGGAAAGCACTGGAACCCCACCTTGAAATGACAATTTATGTTTGTCCCAAAGCTGCAAAGGAATTGTTCTCAAACTTAGCTGTACATTAGCTTCAGCTGAGAAGCCTTTGAAAAATACTGTTGCCTGATTCTGACCTTAGAGTATTCTGTAATGAGTCCCAGACATCCATAAATCCAGTACAGACAAAAAAGTATAGGATAATAATACATAATATATTGTTTTGAGTTCTTAGTATGTGCTGGGAATGATTTTAAGTATTTAATGTTTTAATATATGAAATTTCTAGAACAATTTTATTTATGAAACATGTGATCCAGTAATAGCTATTTTAAGCAGAGAAAGCTGAGGCATAGGGAAGTTCAGTTCCTTGCTCAAGGTTGCACAATTTGTAAATAAACAATGGTACCAGTGAACTAATCCACTAGACTAGTTCACGGGTCCATGCCTCTTGCTCCTACACTCTACTGCTTCTCTAACTTTCCTGCCTTCAAGGAACATCAGCATAGCAGGGGAGATTTTCAAAAACTACAAAGTAACTAAATGTTACATCACTTAGTACCACCAAGAAGGGAAATGGTATTTTAGGGAAAAAAGTAATAATCTGTATTAGCTGAAGCACAGGAAGAATGATTCAGTAAGTTGCGACTTATTGTTAGAGACCACTAGAGAGAAATCATGGGCTCAGTCTTGAATCTGGCTCTGTAGTTATTTAGTTGATATAAATTTTATGTCTTCCAGATTATAGACTTCATGGTAACATTCCTGATAATTAGTTTAAATATGTAGTTATACCAAACACTGAATTAGAATTTTTTTTTTTTTTTGAAACAGGGAAAGTTTTTGTGTGGTTTGCTCTTAACTGCTTCCCAAGAATTTACTGGCACTTTGCTCACATCTCATCTAGGCTATTATATTTACTTGTGCCTTCAAAATGTGCATATTCACATTTTAACTCATTTTCTACACTTAAATCTCCTTGAAAGTGAGACCATCTTTGTGGTCCATTGACTCTTTGTTTGTACTATATTCAGTCATGAAAAATTTTATGTTGAATTTATAAATGAATGAAACTCTCATCAGAAATCAATCACAGTGTTGTTAGAGTGATCTTACCTTCTGGGCATTATAGTGTAACAGTGAAGGATACTTAAGACTAATGCTAGAATACTTTTTAAAAGACACTGCTACTCAGAATGCTAATATATGATAAGTAACATGCCCCAGAAAGAAAATCATCAAGGAGCCTGCAAAGAAAAAGAAATGCTTCTTTCATCATTTCTGGGCATTGCTCAGAAAAAGATGTGAGCTGAGCGATAACAAAGAAGCACTTGCTGCCACGGATGTATATTTGACACAAATCCCTCACCTCCTCATAGGCCACTGACTTGCAGGTACACTTGGAATAGCCAGTGTGCACTGATGTGGCACTGTCTTGGGGCACCTGGGTGGCTCAGTCCTTAGATGTCTGCCTTCAGCTCAGATTCTGATCCAAGAGTTCTGGGATCGAGCCCTGCATTGGGCTCCCTGCTCACCCTCTCTCATCTCTCCTGCTTGCGTTCCCTCTCTAGCTGTGTTTCTCTCTGTCAAATAAAGAAATAAAATCTTAAAAAAAAAAAGATCACTTCACTTACCACTGATTTTTTTCAACTACTTACAGAATGAGACCTGTCTGTTTTAACCATAGATCATGCATGCTTCTATCCAACCAAAAATAATTTGACAAACCTCTATTGCAAATGGGTTGTTCATAATTGCTGCAGATTCAATTGTCCTTAATCCTTGCACTTTTCCTTTCATATGAATTTTATACTTATCGCTTATAATATTATTAGTGACCCTGCTTTTTCACACCCAGGGAGTTGAAGTTTATGAAATCACATGTTAGAATTTTTTGAAAGATTTATTTATTTGAGAGAGTGAGAGCACACATGAGTTGGGGAGAGACAGAGGGGGAGCAACCTCAAGGGGACACCCTGCTGAGTGTGGAGCCCCACAAGAGCCCTCAATCTCATGACCCTGAGATCATGATCTGAGCCAAAATCAAGAGTCAGAAGCTTAATGGAATGAGCCACCCAGGTGCCCGTGTTAGAAGTTTTATGTCTTCTAACATACTCTAAAATGGAACTAATACATTATAACATGATACTCTACTGGATTGTGCTTACTTATGGCCTAGAGTTTGTTCTTGAGATAAATTTTTATATATTTTTGTGCATTTTCCTATAGTGTAAAAAAGGAAACATCTGTGGAGAAGAGTAAGAAAGCTAAAATTTGTGTTATAAAATGCTAAGCTCCTAAGAATACACATATTTGTTATTTCAAAGGATTGCTAAAAAATGAATTCCAGGGTCACCTGGGTGGCTAAGGTGGTTGAGCGTCTGCCTTTGGCTCAGGTCACGATCCCAGGGTCCTGGGATCAAGCCCCATAATGGGCTCTCTGCTCAGGGGAGCCTGTTTCTCCCTCTGCCTCTGCCTGTAGCTCTGCCTGCTTGTGCTTTCTCTCTCTCTTTCTCTGTCAAATAAATAAAGTATTTTATAAAATGAATTCCATACTGGATAGCAAATAAAGCATTAAGACTATTATTCTATTATTGTCAGATTTGCATTTGATTGTATTCTAAAAATTTCTTTGTTTTCACTTTTTGTATTTACCTAATGGAAGTCTAACAGCCATCAATAGATTTAACAACTTGAGATGCATGGTAAAAGGTCCATGATTGTTGACACATCGTACCTCATTGTATTGTTTAGAAATGCAAATTATTTTTTTGCTCACCATTCTTTTTTTTTAAAGATTTTCTTTATTTATTCGACAGAGAGAAACACAGTGAGAGAGGGAACACAAGCAGGGGGACTGAGAGAGGGAGAAGGAAGCAGGCTTCCCACTGAGCAGGGAGCCTGATGCCCATGCCAGGCTTGATCCCAAGACTGCAGGATCATGACCTGAGCTGAAGGCAGTAGCTTACCAACTGAGCCACCCAGGCACCCCAACTCACTGTTCTCTTTCGAAATTCAGTGAGAACACTCAACTGTTACAAAAAATAATAGCTAGTATAAAATAGACTACTTTTTCAATCCAAAACCAAATTCATGAGTTTCATTTACGTTTTATTACAAACACACCCAAATCTTTCTTTCAAATATATATTGGAGAATATTTTCCTCTAAGACCTTGCATATTTGAGTCCTAATTAAGATAAAAATTTCTTGACTCCATACTATTTCAATATTAAGACTGACAGATCACATTATTAAACTATCCTATCACTTACCTTTTTCCATAGACTTCATTAAAATTCCAGTGTCTATTTTTGTTTTATTTATTTATTTATTCATTCATTCATTTATTTTTTTTTATTTTTTTTTACTATGTGTATTAGTTTTCTCTTGCTACCATTAAAAAAAAAAACACTACCGTAAAACTCTTAAAGCAACACCTATTTATTATCTTCTAGTTCTATGGATCAGAAGTCTGGGTAGAGCGGCCCTGGCCTCTTATCTGGAGGCTCTGGGGAAGCATGTCCCAAGTTCATTCATGTTGTTGTCAGAACGTGGGGCTTTTGTGCTTGTAGAATTGTGGCCTCCATTTCCCTTCCTCTGTCAACCAGGGCCAGTCTTTGATCCTAAAATATACCCAACATATCTTCCCATGTTTCCCACGTGGCCCCTCCAGCAACGGCAGGTTGATCTCCTCTCACGTGTCAGATCTCCCTGGCTCCTGCTTCTGTAACATCTCTTTGACCTTAGCTGGAAAAATTTCTCTCCTCCTAAGGGTTGATGTGATTAGATTGGGCCCACTGGCAAAGATCCAAGATAATATCTTTATTGTAAAGTCCATAACCTTAATTACATCTGCAGCATCCTTTTTGCCATGTAATGTTGCATATTTACATGTTCCAGAAATTAGAGCATGGACATTTTCAGAGGGCCATTTACCTATTATACAATGTTTTTTTTGTTGTTGTTGTTTGTTTGTTAGTTTTTAATACAATGTTTTTAAATTGTTTTTTCCTCTACTTTGTGCTGGGAATTTTTTTTCCATACCTGTAAATAAATGTAATATTTTAGTGGGAAAACATGGAGACTTATGAATATTTTCCATCTTGTAACTTAAATGTATCTGCTGTGTTTGGATTTTAATTAGAAATTGGTTAAGATCAAAAATCTTACACGAGTGCTTGAAGCTCAAAATCTGTAAAATGTTGATTGCTTCAGGTCTATACATAAACTCACCATTCTTACTGATTATTTTTAAATTCAAAGCCTTCTACTAATAATTGCAGTGCACAGATTTTACCTTTTGGCCTGTTATTAGACTTCTGATTACCTTTTACATCAACTTCATCAACTTTGTTCTTATGCTGTTGAGATTTTCCACTTGAACCACAGAAACCATTTTCTAAATTTTCTAAGATTGTCTTTTGCTATCAAGTGTAGAGACACCATATATGTCCCCAATAAGTTGTGAGAATCTTCCATGTTTCTTTGGTTGAAATTAATTCTTATATTTTAATATTGCTAGAAACTTAGGTGAAAAATGAATGTTAATTATTTGTTCGAAACCCTGTTAAAATTCTATATTTAAAAGCTTCTCTCTTTGTGATATTTGTTTTCCTACATTTTCCAATTTAGGAAATTTATTATTCTTTTAAGATTTTATTTATTTATTTGATAGAGAGAGTGATGGAGCACAAGCAGGGGAAACAGTGGCAGGAGAGGGAGAAGCAGGCTCGCAATCAGGCAAGAAGCTGATGTGGGTCTAGATCCTAGGATCCTGTGATCATGACCTAAGCTGAAGGCAGATGCTTAACCATCTGAGCCACCAAGGCACCCCTAGGAAATGTATTATTATAGGTTATTATTTATTAGCTTCACATCAATTCTGATTATGGTAGATTTTGTTTCACTTTGCTAATTATAAAAATTATAATTCAAATATCATAACACCTAATTGGGTCTTAAGTATGTACATAATTTAGTTGAAGACATTTATTTTCAAAATTAACTTCAGATTGTAGTTAATTGGGTATTTTGGTGTAACAGTGAGTGTATTGGTGAAATTGTTACAATGTGATTAATTTAGATCAACTATATTAGGCATAGAAATCGTCATGTCTTAAGATTAAAGAACCTCATGCCACTTTAATTTTACTTTTACATAGAAGTTTACCTGAAAATAACTACTATGTTAGAATCCAACTCGCTTAGAGATGTTCTTGTTTATAAGGTATATATCCTTATGCCTAAGATATTGAAACTCAGGGGAAAATATCAATTCTCCTGTAATAAAATGTTGCATTTGAAGGACATAAGACAGACAAAGATATTTCCTGTCTTGCATTTTCTCAAAGGCCATGTGCTAGTACTTATATTTCTGACCTTCTTAAATGTATCACTCGATATAGTATCAGCAAGGGACACATTTTTAAAAAGGAAATATCTAGAAAATCAGGAGTATAGTCATAGATGTGGTACCTTGTACAAAAGAGGGAAAAGTCACTGTTAATGTGACACTGGTTTCAAGATACCATATATTACAAATGTATTTTTTGACATCTTTTTTCCCCCAACCTCCAAATTACCATAACTTTACTGGCAAACGTTCTTTTCCAGGATGAAATAATGAATATAATTTTAGTGTGTAACTTGCAGAAATCAAATCTTGTTCTATACTTAGATTTTGCTGTGACATGTCAGAAACTAAATGAGGTACGTCTATACCCCATGTCTCCTCCAAACCTTGGAGAATTCAGTGTCTCTTCACCTTACTATTTAGGATAGAGACTAAGCAAAGTGTCATACAGTTTGCTTTATACTGAAAATTGCATTAAGCTAGGTGTGTTGTTTGAAAGAGACCTAGACGGCACCTCCTAGCTCTCTACCTGTTTCCAGCAAATCCATTTCCAAATGGCACACATCATATCATAAATCCTGATCAGAGATCAGCCGACTTACTGAGTAATTCCATGTATTGGCTACTGCAGTATTCATATGTGGGCTGCATTCTATTGTTTACTGAAGTTTAAATACAGATTTTTCTGAATGATTTTAGTAAATTAGACTATTGGAAATTATTTGCTATGGAGAATCTCACCTCAGAATTCGTTGGGGTTTCTGTTTCCTCAGGGTATGGCTTGAGGACACAGCCTCTTAAACATCTCTGAAATATGCTAAGCATGTTCTGGATGGAGAGACAGATCACTTTTGAAACAAATTCCTCTTAGCTGCATAGATTCAGGTTTTTAAAGTCATAGCAAAAATAAAATTTCTTATTAGAAATTTGTTTCATTGGAAACATATCAGAAACGCATTTAGTCTGTAAACAGTCTACTGAGTAGTTCAGCTGCATCCCCCTAAAGGGAAAGTTTTTCCACTTAATCTGCCCTAGTTATGCTTCTGTTAGTAATCTGAGAGGAAATGGGAATCATGCATCTTCCATGTCCTTCCCTCAAAATCACCAAGCCAGAAAGAAGTAAAAAATGTTTTTCCTAGACATTGATACAAGAAAATATTAAGAAGTAGAAGTAACAAAATAAAGTCAACGGGATAAACATCAGAAGCTTGCTTGAACAGCTTTGGCCCCATATAATTGCTTTTCTGTCAGCAGGATTATTAACAGTTTTGGACATCTGAAAATTAAATTAACAGCCTGAAAATATTTTACAGAATGAGATAGAGCATGATACATGAAACATAATGACCCCACTGAAATTCAGCCAAGCCGGTGCAGCTACTCATTTAGACAAAGGAGACAACTAGTTAATCATCACCGAGCAAATTAGACAGAGCAAATTAGTTTGCTACATTCCACAGTCTTAGCTACCAAAAAGAGTATATGCCACTAATTAGAATGAAAGGACTGTAAGCGTATTATTATCTATATAGAAAGAGAGCAAAATTGTAGCTTGAATTGCTTCTATCAAAGCTTGAAACCTAGGTTACATAGACAGAAATTACATGTGCAAGAGTGTGTGTGTGTGTGTGTGTGTGTGTGTATTCCCAAATAATTCCAGTTAACCTTGGGAAAAATTTTTTACACTTTATTAGGTCAAGATGCAAGTGAACGCTAAAGAAGCCGCTATTTATGTGTGTGTGAATACACACACACACACACACACAGTGAAAACAAAAACATTTTTTAAAAGTGTGTCCCTTTAATTGAAGACTAAAGTAGCCATTTCATATACTTTTTTCTTACACAGTATTAAGCTATTTTTTTTCTTTTAAAAAGTGTATTGCTGCTGCATATGAAGTAAATATTTGGACTTAGTTTATCACTGGAGATTAATCTGAAATCATATTTTGTAGCCTTAATTAGCATTCATTTGCTTAATTGTCATTCTCAGCCCCATCATTTCCATTTTTCACTAACTTGAACAATGCTATCTTCTGCTGTTTGCACTTTAATTTAAATTTCTATTAAGGTTTATGAACAGTAATAAGGTCCTGTTTGAATATTCATTAGCTTCTGAATTGTGAGCTATGAAAAGGTGCTTTCTTTTACCTTAATGAAACTGGCACAGCATGGGACTGATCAGTTGTGACATTTGATTTGAGGCATCCAGTGAATTTTCTCATTGTTTATTGACATGTCTTGTCCAAACAGCTCCCTCGCAAGTGAGTGGAGTGATGAAGGAGAGGGTGCTGCAGCGGAGTGTCGAGCTTTCCTGGCAGGAACCAGAGCATCCCAATGGAGTCATCACCGAATATGAAATCAAGTATTACGAGAAAGTAAGTGCTAAGAACAGCTGAAATGTGCAGCCGACGTGTCTCATGTCATCCTACTGCACTGTAGACTAAACTTGGTCATTATGCCAACTGTTTGGAGCTATTTTGAAATTCATAGTTAATTTTAGCCATTTTTAATAACCATCCTCCTGCATCTCAGGTTCATCATTATAATTACGATCTCTGTATATTAAGTTTCTGGGTTACACAAAGGATAATATGCCATTAGTGGTATATTTGTTCAATTTTTGATATAATAATTAGATGTAGGATGTTTTAGTACCATAGGGCCACGCAGCTTAAAGCGTTTTTGAAAAATGGTTCTTTTAGGGTCTCTGCTTGGGCCCTTAATGATTTCTTTTATTTATGGGATTTCATTAATAATGATAGTGGCCTCAAATAATTTAGTAATTTGAACAAACAAAAACATTTTTCATAATAGTGTAGTTTCTCCAAATTTCAGAATCAGATGATCATATTCTTCTCCTTTAAATTCCTCCTGAAATTTATTCTACATATGTCATAATAATCATATCTAACACTTCCTCACACTTCTTTCTCCATGAAAAATAGGATAGCTAGAACCCAAGTACTGCCCTTTAATCTCTTCATAATGGCTGAATTTTAGTAAATAATGATATAATTGAATGTATGAGTACATTTATCTTTGACCAGTCTGGAGGGGAGTGGGCACCCTGTTCATGAATTATTATATAGACTTCACTTCACAGAAAGCCCTGGGTCAAGGTTTGAATCACAGAAAGAATTACTATTACTAAGATTAATATTAGTAATCAATATTAATGTTATTATTAATACAAGTGTTACTTATTGACTGCAGTAAGTTAGCTAAAGTGCTATAATATACATAGCCATTTTAACCATTTAGACAGAATTTCAAAATAGGAGCCAAGCCTTGGAAAATCTTGGAGGCTGAATTGACTTAATTAAATAATTTAAATGTATACAGTGCATTGGCAATAGGTACATTTTTTCCCTTTGAAAAAAAAATGCAGCTTACGATTGGTTTCAGTGTTCAGATTAAGTTTATAATATTTTTGCTTATTATTTTCATTATAAATTCATGACTTCTATGGCCAAAGATACATTTTAAATACCTTATTTGTGTACGAGGAAATACATCTCTTGCCCTATCAAATGTGTTTGTTTTTACTGTTGGTTTTGTTAAGTCTGTTTCTCCAGTGAGCTTTAAGAGTTTACAGTCAGTCCCTTCTGAAATTTCATCAGATTTCAAAAGCAATGAAATACACTTTTTTTATTTATTTATGTTTATTTTATTTTTTCAGTGTTCCAAGATTCATTTTTAATGCCCCACAGCCAGTGCTCCATGCAATACGTGCCCTCAATACCCACCACCATGCTCATTCCCCCACCCCCTCCCCTCTAAAACCTTCAGTTTGTTTCTCAGAGTCCACAGTCTCTCATGGTTCCTCTCCCCCTCCAATTTCCCCCAATTCACTTTTCTGTTTCTTCTCCTAATGTCCTCCATGTTATTCCTTATGTTCCACAAGTAAGTAAAACCATTTGATAATTGACTTTCTCTGCTTGACTTATTTCACTCAGCATAATCTCCTCCAGTCCCATCCATGTTGATGTAAAGGTTAACTATTCATCCTTTCTGATGACTGAGTAATATTCCATTGTGTATATGGACCACATCTTCCTTATCCATTCATCTGTTGAAGGACATCAGCTATGTTAGGTGGTAAATGACAGTAAAGTTTCTCACAGTGCAAGGAAGTATTTTGCACATCCTCAGTCTGGAATAAATTTGTTCAAATCATTTCTGTTTTGCAAGACAGAAACAGAATGTATCTATATTTGCTGAACTTACAAAGTTGGCAATTATTTAGAACAGAATAATGCATTGCATTCTAATATATGTAAGCATGTGATCTCTAAATATCATTGTCATCTAATATCAATTATGCCTAGTTCTTTTGAGAAAAAAATATATTTATAATAACAACAATCATTTTTATGAATGATTGTAATTAAGACAATCACAAATTAGCTTCACTAAATACAGTTTAAGTATAGATTTATTTAAATTTCTGCAAATATCAGTGTGAAGGCAAATCAAACAACCCGACTGACATTTTCAGATTTCAATGGATAGTTTTATTGTCAGACATAGTTGAGCACTGCTATTTATTATAGAACAAATAAGAAACTGTCTCAAATTGTATATTTTGATGTATAGTTTTTATAGTTCTTTAAATAAAAAGCCATTAGAGTCATTTCAATTAAGCTTTAAATTTTTATTCATTTGGATATTGTTTTGATGAAGTTTTTTACATTCTTGAATTTTTATAATTATTTCATTCTTAGTCTTATCATATGTAATATGATAAACACATTTTTAAACTCTGCAGGCCTCAGTTTTCATGAAAAATGAGGAAATTGGGGCACCTGGGTGGCTCAGTTGGTTAAGCTACTGCCTTTGGCTCAGGTCATGATCCCGGAGACCCGGGATCGAGTCCCACATCGGGCTCCCTGCTCGGCGGGCAGCCTGCTTCTCCCTCTCTCACTCCTCCTGCTTGTGTTCCCTCTATGGCTGTGTTTCTCTCTGTCAAATAAATAAAATCTTAAAAAAAAAAAAAAGAAAAAGAAAAATGAGGAAATTGAACTAAGTGATGTTTAAAATATTGCAAACCATATATTATACAGTACTTTAACTTTAATATTGATAGTTTTAATTTAAAATATTCCATTAAGTACTGTTTTGCAAAAGTGATTCTATTTTATGAGAAATGTAGTTTTTAATGAAAGCAATTGCTAAGTCAGTATGGTAGTGGTATTAGCTAAATTTCTTGATTTAATACCTTTCCTTATTTCTTGCGTGTGGCCTTTTCCTTGCTAAATAACATTCAAGGAAGCTCTTAGAAGACTACATTCTGAAGGGAAGACCTCTATTAAACCATAGATTTTACAAGTGTGCCCAGGTTTTGGTCAACAAGACATTTGATTATATTTATGGCTAAATAGTTCTTGCCGATGTGCCCTCTACCGACAAAGCAAAAGCTCAAAACATATAAATGGTTTAATAAAATTATTTCTCTTTGAAATTTATAGAACAAAGGCATGTGTTCACATTTCCATTTTATATTATCTTAGAAAAAACTCAGTGCTACAGTATTCCACAGGGTACAATGTAGCCGTTTATAAAAACAATGCAGCAAATTGAAATAAATTGCAAGAATTGGCTGTCAGATTGCCTGGTTGCAATTACAATTAAATATTCCCTGAATATATTGTTTCTAGGATCAAAGGGAACGGACCTATTCGACAGTAAAAACCAAGTCCACTTCAGCTTCCATTAATAACCTGAAGCCAGGAACAGTGTATGTTTTCCAGATTCGGGCTTTTACTGCTGCTGGTTATGGAAATTATAGTCCCAGACTTGATGTTGCTACGCTAGAGGAAGCTACAGGTAAAATGTTTGAAGGTAATTACCACCTCTGCTTTGGATTCTTATTCTCTATAACTGTCATATTTTTTTCCAATATTGAGGGCAATGATTTGGTCCAAGATTATTTTTATATTTAAAGGTGAATACATGTGCATAAATATATATTTTGTAAATGTTATACAGAATAACAATTTAAATTTTGCTGATTTGTTTCTAAATGTTAAAATCTTATCATTTATTTTAATCTTTTCAATACACACTGGGGGTTTTTTTGGAAAAGATGAAGGAAGAAATAGAAACCGGACTTGTTCAATTAAATGAATATTTCTGTAACAACCACTCAGCCTAAATATTGAACATCACCAGTATCTTGAATCCCTTTTGCCATTTTGTTTGTTTTATAGTTCCGCAGAACATAACAAAAATGCGTGTGTCTGTAGTGTACCACAAATAAGCAGATGTACGTGGGATGTGTGTACCAGTTTACTGTCAGAGAGTAAGCTCAGAACAGCTTGAGTGTCATTCTGGATTTTCTTCCATCACCTGAGGAAATAGGGTGCATTTCTGTATTTTGGAGTTCTTGGTTTCTCCTGATGTTACTGCTCAGGCACAAGGTTCACCCAGCTGTTACCTTGTTACCTTGCCAATATAGTCTTTCCACAAAATTCTAAACAAAGATGAGTTAAAAAATATTTTGTGATTTTTCATTTCTTTAATTTTTAATAAAAAGATTTTAAGTAAATTAAATTGGTATAATTTTATCAGTTATTTTGATTTCAGAAAAATACTTTTATAGCTCTTTTAAAAGGTAAATTGACAAATATTCTTTGTTCAGCAAATGCTTGTTAAGCTTGCTAATGGTATTCCTCTTTCAAAATATTTTGCTGTTTTTAAACTAAGCAGTAACTCTCAGAACCCAAATAATAAAACATACACTGAAATGAACTTTGAAATATAAATCATTTATATAGAATTATAGACACAGAGATATCAGTTGAAAAAATATTGCATAATTTTGTGCGATAAACAACACCATTACTCTTTTTTATCTTTTTGAAATGGAGTATCTAAGATTAAATATGAGAACACCTAAGTTCAATGGCCACAAAAACATTAAAGCATTTTACGTTAAGATTTCAACATTTGAAAATTTGAGTGGTCTTGTATCAGATATGTTCTAGTAGTTTTCAATTTAGACTGATCTCATGATATTACTTTGTGATTTCTTATATAATAAAACACCTTAAGTGATGTTTTATCATATTCTAATGAATAGCTTAAACTTGTTAGACACATTAATTAGTTGTCTCACATTACCTAATTATTCTTTATCAGTTAAACCACTAAGTTTGAAAACTTTCAAAATGAATTTGTGCATTGTGCTGACTTCGTAAATTGAGAATATTGGACCAAACTATTTTTATCGATTCCTGAGATCCATAGATGTTATTTTCATTACTTAAAAAATTAAACAACTAATTTTCAAAGAGAGTAAGATGCAGCAGTACATCCAAATGATCACATGAAGTGATATTAAAACTAGATTTTTGCATTAGAAAGAACTTGTGATTTTTATCATCTGAATATTCTCTTCCACTGGAATGCAAAGTTGATGAAGGAAAAATCCATATGTTTTTTCCTTGCTATTGTCTTGCCAGTTCCTACTACCAGTACTTGATGCATAGAAGGCCCTCAATAAATAAGCAAGGAATGAAGACCTCACAGTCGTCAACATAGAATAGATTACCACCATCAGTCAGTGACAAGAGACGTATTCCTGGTTTCACATCTCAGTTCTTCCATGTCGAGTTGTGAGACTTTGCATGATGTACCCTAATTGCTAGCATAACAGTACCTAATGCAATGGTATTCTGAATATTACCTAAGTTAATGTACATGGAGTACACACAGAAAGTCTCAAGTCAGCTTTAATTTATTATTTAGCACAGCCATTCCCAAACTTTTGTTCTATTAAAAAATACCGAGGATCTCCAAAGAGATTCTGATTATTTCTATTATACCCATCAATATTCACCATTAGAAATTACAACTGAGAAAACTCTAAAACACACAAACACACATTTCATTAGCCATCAGAGTAATGGTGTTTTCACATGCCATGTAACTTCTGGAAAACTCAACTGTGCACCTGTCAGAATATGAGAGTGAAAAAGGCAAACAACATCATATCATATAAAGTAGTTTTGACCCTTTCCAGATAACCTGGAAAGCTCTTGAGGGACCGTTAGGTTTCCAGACCCCACTTTGAGAACTGCTGACTTAGCAGAAGATACTGCACCAAGAATTAGGGATGCAGAGAGACGCATGGCACAATTATGCTCTGTTTAAAGTACAGTGAAGGAGAGAAACTTGTACACAAATTCTGCTGTACAATTAAGCATTGGAGTGCATGACACAGTGCTATCAGAGTGTCAGGAGACAGTGATTCACTGTGCTTAGAGGAAGGGAAAAAGTGAGCATATCACCAAAGAGAGGTCCCTTGAGCAGTGTTTGAAAAGGAAAATTAAACAGATGATTCCATTGCCCCTATATCGTAAAATCCCCGTCTCTTCAGAATCAGTACTCCTGTTTTTACAATTTTAAAACCATGATATGATGATTATGGCACTTACGAATTACTTTTAAAATTCATTACCCATGAAAGAGATGAAAATATTAACCATAAATGTTGACTGTGGAAACATTAAAGTGTGACCTTGACTATATATAAAAACTTACAAATATTCACAAATTCTAATCATCATTTACCTGAGTTCAGTTTTCTCATTGGAGTTCTGTTTCTGACACTAAGGGAGAACTGAGCCTAAGACAAGCAAAGAATTAGAATTAGACCCATGGGACACCTCGATTAAATGGAAACAATTTCTTCACATATGTGTATAATTTTTTCCTCCCTCATGAACAGAACTTCTCTGTTCTTTTTCTTTCTCTCTCTCTCAATATCCAAATATATCGAGAGATAGACAGAGAAATATATAGAGAGAGATTTATGTGTGTGTGTGTATATATATATATATATACACACATAAAGACAGATAAAAATTTAAAATAATCAAACCAAATAAAAAAAAACCAAAAATACTTGAAATCTTTCTTGTTCTTGAATAATAATAGACTGCCATTCAGAAATTAAAGCCTAAAAGTTTTCTTTTTCCCACTCTCTCCTGACTTGTATAATTCCCTCAGGGCGCAAATCAGCAGGTGTTGAATTAGGGAGAGTGTATATACCTTTATTCAGAAACTGTCTATTATACCAGAACTACTTCACTGTTTTTCCATGTAAGATCTATCTATAGTTAGCTTAGCATAGGTATACACAATTAAGAAACATGTTGTCAAGAGGAGAACATAGATAAAAAGAGAAGGGCCAATCAAAAAAACTTTATGCAAGACATATTCTGCCTACGTATAATTTACTGCCCTGGAGACCCAGTCCCTTACCACCACCAAGTGGGAGTAGTATTTTCCATCCTGCCTTATATTAAAGATCACAGCTGTTGATTGTTTTAGCAATAAGCAGACTATATTAGTTTGACATTATATATTCAATGATATTTGCAATTGTAAATACACATTCTCATTGTTTTTACACTACTTTGATTGCTTTATGAAATCTGTACTGGTATTGAAAATATAATACTTTGGGGAAAATATGACAATTATGAATTATCATATAAGTAGAACTTAACTAATTTGGAAAAATGGAAGTGAGAAAGCCATGTGACTTGATGAAGATTCGGAATCAGGACCTGCCTTAAAGGACACATAAACATACACTTCTCCCAAAGAGACTCTCAGAAAGGTCCAGCTGGGCTTGTGTTAATAAGCATAGAAGAATCATTTAGGCTTGTACATGAAGTATCTGTAATTAGATAAGCTAAAATGTTTATTAAAGTACCTCCAAACAAACAAACAAAAAACAAAAAAATTAAGTACCTCCAAAAAGTTTGCTCTTTTGTAAAAAGCCTATCACCTCTGTAATCTCAAACTCTCAAATGTGTGTCTAGCATACTTTGTCAAATTAGTACAAATACTTCTGCTCATCTTTTTCCTGAATTATGGTGCATTATAAACTCAGGATGAATTACTATGATTCCATGATGATTTTAATTTTGTATTGATCTTATGGGAGATAGAGCACTTAAGATGCTTTGAAAAATGCAGAGTATATGTTTGGTTACCTTTTTCACATATCAGAAAAAGACACAAAGATCGAACACCTTGCTGGGGGAAAAAAATGGAGATTTAATAACGATTGTAGATCAAAGATTTCTCTCTGTTGATTCATAACTAAGTTTTCAACAACTAAGCAGGAGATAGCCATGCAATAAGACATTTTACAGGTGTTTTTTATAGCTGAGGAATATAAAATAGATGGAAGTATTGTCTTTACCACGCCCTTGAAATGCAAAAAAACAAATCAGCATTTATTTAACTTTATATTATTACAACATGATGTATTTACTTAATATTAGAGGTGAATTAAAAAGCATAGATATGTCTTTGTAAGTTTTTGTTTACCCTCTCAAGTTCTTACATGGCATTGAGTGTTTCTGAGCTTATTTTTTGTCTTACCAGCGACAGCCGTGTCCAGTGAACAGAATCCTGTTATTATAATCGCCGTGGTCGCAGTGGCAGGGACCATCATTCTGGTGTTCATGGTCTTTGGTTTCATCATTGGAAGAAGGTAGAACACAAACTTGTTCTCATCTTTTACACAAACTGTATTAACTATTCAGAATTAGGTCAGCCCGTTACTTACTATTTAGTGTATTAGAACTTCAGAAAGTAAATGCAAACACGCTGTCTGATATGAAATATTAAATGTCAATAAATTCCCTTCTCCCAAGGTCAAAATACAGTATGAACTTAATCATTCATTGCCTTTAGTTTAAGAGCAGTGAGCATTGTAATTTCTATTGGGTATATTTTTATTTGTCTGGGTTTTCTTCATAAATATAGGAGATAGCTAAGGAAAGATGTACACATTTAGTTACTGGTCAGAGACCATTTAAAATCTGTTGTTGTCGCTGTTATTTTTCAGAAAAAAGGTATAAGCAAATATTCACTCAACGATACTTCAAATCTATGAAGTATATTCCTTCTGCATTATCTCACACAGGATTTTATATTCTGCACATTTTTCAATCATATGAGTTACTGTAATATTATCAATGAATTCATAACTATGGACAGGATTTTTTTATATTTTGCTTATTGCTCTAACTAGCATGTTGTCAGAGAGTTAAAGTATATTGTACTGAATTTTAAAGTGAGATCATTGAGTGAGATCATCATAAATCTGATTTTTTTTCTAGGCACTGTGGTTATAGCAAAGCTGATCAAGAAGGGGATGAAGAGCTTTACTTTCATTGTAAGTGTTTGGCTTTTCTTTATTATTATGTACCCCAATTAACACAGACACCCAGGTGTTAGCATTGGCATGAAAAAATTCCTAATGTCTCATGCTTGAAAATATGTAATGAGCTCAAAATGTTGCTTTAAAGCATTTGAACGGGATATTTAGAATGAAAATCATATGATGTGAATTTTAAAAACATGGATTAGAGTGAGAAATGTAATCTCTCACAAGAAATTTTAATATTACTATAGGATATTTAGCTGCTTTTATGTCACCATTTTTCCTTTTACAAATTTTGCCCAAGTGTTTCATACCATTCTAACGAAAATCCAGGGTGGAACCTTGTTTTCCCACCCAGTGGACAATGCTACCATGAAAGACAAAGCTATGGAGCCTCTTTCTCTTCAGCTACTATACATTGTCCATCAGATAGGTATTTTTCCCTGATATCAATTGTATAATAATATGATTCAATTCTCCACTGTTTTTATGTGGATTTGGGTTACCTGATTCTTAAAAGTTGATTTTAGAAATCATATTCTGAAGATATCTTTGGAAACCAAAGAAAATAGGTACCCCTCTGCATTAATCTCATTCCTTGCAAGATGGATGAACAGGAAAAACATGGGAGCCATGCAAATAAATATTATTACTTCATATAACCAAAGTAAAAACCTCACGATCATATGATTTGAGTTCGGACACTTAATGACATTCTTATCCAAACCCACTGTTTTATTCTTAATCCTTGAAAATATTAAAAGACAATTGTATTTATTACTTTTCTTGGTAGCATAATATTTACTAAAATTTCTAATGGATAGATAAATTTCCTAACTGGCCTAAGAATTATATTGATCACTGTGTTATTTATCAAATTACTTTGTCAGTATCTAAGAAGATATTGTCATGTACCCATCCTAAAGTCACAAAAATGTATAAACATCAATCAAGAAAATGTGTGGTTTAAAGACACAAATTGTGAGCACTTTTATTGTCGTTACAATTATTTTCAATGATGGGTTTGCCATTGGCAGTTTATGGAGATACACAGAAAAAATGGAGGTTACATTTTTTTGTCCTTCACAACATGAGAGAATATTTATAACACTTCCCCGATGGGAAAAAGCAAATCGAAACTTGAATGCCTAAACTTTTATATCTACTTTAAAATGTGTCAAAAAGAATAACTTATAATTCCTAGAATGCCCAATTCTACCCATTTTGTGCATAATTTGATGACAGAATAATTTAATTTTACCTTTATCAGGATGTCACTTTTCTTTCCTTTACTGAGTATATCTGAGGCATCCCCAAATTATCAAATACATTTTAGCTTATTCGCTTTTAGCTTTCAGGTTAATGCAGAAGGTAAATTGAAACACGGCTTATTTAAAACATGTTGTATAGCCTTATGCCAAATTGTCATCACTCGGTTTTAATATTTTGATGCCATTTGCTTTTTTTATATTTGACATCATGTTTATAATCAGAAAAAAATAGAGTTGCATGTCTTACTTGCTGACATATACGAGATAAACAATATATAAAAACAGTTTTCATCTCCAGAACAAAATATCAATGGTGGTTTTAGAGTATTTAACACTCATGAGAAATGGAAATGAGATATTAAAACACAGGAAAGCTCATACTCTTAAATTGAGAGAAGTAAAAACCAGACTATTCAGAAGTTATGTTAATGTTTTCCTTATTTTAAAAAATCCATTTTTTAAATGAATAATGAAAAACTAAAGTGTACTTAACAGTATCCTATCCTGGTAAATGCTTGATATTTTCGAATCACCTTTTTACAAGAGATATCTTTTCTTGTCATTTGATGAGTTCCAGGCATTTTATTTGATTTTATAACTGTATCTAAAATATGTAAAGTACAAAGCTACGGTCACCAGCTATTTACAAGTTTGGGTCCTTTTATTTCGTTAGTATACAGACAATTTTCTTAGGTGCTAAGACACCAGGTTGAATTTTTACAGAAACATGAATGCAACCATTTAACTAGCTTTTAGAGCACTGAATTTAATAGAATGTCCAGTCATTTGTATCAGGTGCCCTCAACTCTCCATGGCCCCAAGTGCTACATTTAAAGACATAAACACAATGGAGAAGTTTAGTGAAGCAATTCCAATTTACATTTTGTTTCCTCCTACCATTTCTTCTAACAATGTCTTTGAATCCAAGCTGGGCAGTATTTCATGTTTTTATGCCAAAATTGCTCTGGCCTGTCAAAATGTTTTATGACAGCTTGAATAAAGAACCATCAGAGACCCATTTGAGATGCAGAAGGTTACCTCCAATCTAGCTCCCTTATCACAAAACGAAACCAAAAGAAAAAAAAAAAAGCAAACATGGAAAGAAAGAAAGAATAAAAAGGGAGAAGATGGCTCATTCTCCATCTGCCTGCCAATCTAGGAGGTTAACCTATTGTTTTCTTCCCTTCTCTCTTTTTCTCTTCCCCCCCTTCCCTGTACTCCTTCTTCTCTCTTTTCTCTTTCTATCCCCTCTCTCTTTTCTTCTTGTGTTTTTTTTTTCATGTTCAGCTTTAGTAACAAATGAGCATCTGTCAGTTTTATAAACTGCAACAATAATTGTTTAAGACAATCAATTTTGGATAAACAATCAACTACAGCAGAATAAATCAAGATTTTTAAATCCCATTTTCTTTAGACATTCTGTTTCTTTTTGTTTGTTATGTGTTTATTTTTAAAATATAATTTTAATTTAATGTGATGACATAAGCACAGTTAGGCTGCAGTGTAATACATAAAGAAATATATTGTTCTCAAAATAGTAAGATTTAATGAAAAGTTTGTTCAGTGGCTTTGTTAAAAACAATAAAGTTTTTTTGAGGATATAGTGTAATTCTTTTTATTGCATTAATATAACCAAATATATGCCTATCTATCTTATCTTTGTCTTTAGCCAAATGATTAGATTTGGAATACATTATTGTAATTGAATTTGATTTAAAGTTGACTTAGCATTATCTGTTACCTGCATGCTTCTGGGTGCATTTTAAGAAGATTCTAACTTTTAAGATGTTTCTATGTTGTTTATATTTTGACTACCTTTTCTGAGGCATATTGGCTACCTCCTTCCAGAGCCTTATAATTGAAAGTTCATATAAACCATTTCTCTTTCAAATTGCTGTCATACATGGTAGCAGATCCCAGGAATATTGTAAATTTTCTAACTTTACTCTGCATTTTGTACATCTAGCCTCTACTGCCCTTCAAGGTGAAATGAAACTGTGTCTTTGGTAGATTTCTCTCTGGTTCTGTGACAGCGGTCCCTCATACCTTGTACTAATTTTATGTATATGTCAACAGTGGTTGGTCTTTAAGAAAATAAATCAAAAGAATAAGTAAGATGTCTAAATGTTTTTAATATTGCTGTCAGTGTAGTAGGCTACCTGTAAATGAAATGTCTTCTTTTCCCAGTGTATTAATTTGATTGATTGACTGACTGATAGTTTTACAAATGTGTTTCCAAGTCCATTACAAACCTCAGTATGGCTTGAACTATGCCATGATAGCAGTGAATTTAATTAAACCTCCAGTCTGATAAGAGTCATGTCAGAGAATTTTGGTGATGTCTTTTGTTGATTTACTGGAAAAGCAATTCAGTTAGTAACCTATGAGCTGGATCCTATGTGACCTATAGAAGCTTGCAGATAATACCTATACGCCAACAGACTGAAGTAGTCTGTTAAAACTGCTGTGACTCAGGTGATGTGGAAGCAAGTTCACTGTTCCAAGGAGCACTCTGCATAATGAAATTCCTGGGCTGACTGCACAATAAGTGCTTTGCTTCATCACAGTCATGCTTTCTTACATCATTACAGTTAAATTTCCAGGCACCAAAACCTACATTGACCCTGAAACCTATGAGGACCCAAATAGAGCTGTCCATCAATTCGCCAAGGAGCTAGATGCCTCCTGTATTAAAATTGAGCGTGTGATTGGTGCAGGTAAGGCTGTTGCAGCTTCCTTGTTCAGCTGTTCCATTTAGCCAGGATCGAAAGTCATATATCACGATGACAGGCAAATAATTATACCTCAAGTGTAGAACTTTTGCATTTACCTGAACTGTTGGAAGCAATGAGGCTGTACATGTTTATGAGAGCTCAAGAAAAAAAAATGAAAAAGAAGCATATGGCACAGAGAATCTCTGTATCTTTTGTCTTCTGTGGGATCTTTAAGAAAGCATTCTACTGGAAGCTACTTCATAATAGCTCTGGCCTGTCTTTAAGAAATGATTTAGTAATTTTTTTTTTTTAATTAGAATGTTCCTGAATTTTGCTGGAATATACATTGCCTCTTACTTGATTTACCGTCTTCTTTCCGGGCTTTCATTTTTCTTTTTTTTTTTTTCATGTATTTGTAGGTATCAGTTAGCTGTTTAATTCCATGCAGAAAATTAATATGTATGAATTATTTAAAAGGAATATTATTTCCTACATATACAACATATTTTCAGAGTAATTATACATGTTGGATCCAACTCCTTTAAATTTAGGAGTCATGGTGCATACGAATTTCAGACTTTTAAATCTTTAAAAAAATATTTGCCTCTCAAACAGTCAAAGCAAGAGCAATGTTCATAATTTGCAGATGTGCCCTTATGCATTGATCATCAGTGTACATTATATACTGTATTTCAAATCCAAGTGTTCTTTCTTTAAAAATATTAGTTTGTATAACAGATACTTTAGCAAAGCTTAAAAGTGTTTTTAGAATTGTGTATTTACTTTTCTAGAAGAAATATTTTTGAGATTAAGATACACTTCCCTCTTCTATTACTTCAGGAGAATTTGGAGAAGTCTGCAGTGGTCGTTTGAAACTTCCAGGGAAAAGAGATGTTGCAGTAGCTATAAAAACCCTCAAAGTTGGTTACACAGAAAAACAAAGGAGAGACTTTTTATGTGAAGCAAGCATCATGGGGCAGTTTGACCACCCAAATGTTGTCCATTTGGAAGGGGTGGTTACAAGAGGTAGATATTGATCTCTTTCATTTATCATGTGGACTGTCAGAAATTAGTGTTATTTTGTGCCTAATCAAAAAAACAGGTCAAGAATATACGGCATATTCTGAATGAATGTTTTTTCTTGGTATATTATGTACTAACTTCTTCTTTTATGTGACTACCTCTGGAAAAAATCAGGATAAATGAAGGCAGGATGAGAATTAAAGAATAAATCTGATAGATGGAGTGACATATTGTCATTCAGCTTCAGTAGCCATAAAAGTGATATACATCATATCAAGTGCCATTTTTTCTGAGCTTCGTTCAGAGAGCAGGAGTCAGAAGAACACATTGACTTTGTTGTTTAATTTTGTGAATCATAACCATTTCCCAAACAGACTTCCAGACTAAGTTTAGCAGCAGCACTGGGGACATTAGAAACACAGTTCACCCACTCAGCCTTTCAGAAGAGCACCACATATTTTATCTAGGGTGAGAATGGGAATAAGCCTGAAGTTTAGGTTATGGTTTCTGAAGTAATGCTTTTTTTCATATATATATACGTGTGTGTGTGTGTGTGTGTGTGTGTGTGTGTGTGGTGTATATACATGTGTGTGTATGAATTTTTTTTTTTTTTAATTTTAGGGAAACCAGTCATGATAGTAATAGAATTCATGGAAAATGGAGCCCTTGATGCATTTCTCAGGGTAAGTAACAAAATTATCCTCTCATTCTAAATATACTGTCCAAACTACCACTATAATAATTTGATTTTTTTTACAGTATAAAGTGTAAATATTATAAACTTTAACAGATCGGAAAATTGCCTTTTAAAAAGTAGATTAGACTAAAAATCAGAGTCCTAGTCTGGATTGAACTAAAATCCTTTTGAGTTCCTAAGTGATACATTGTAATTTAAACAATAGTACTCATTAACATATTCCCTCAAGTACAGAGGATACCTACCAGAAGCCCTTTAATTTGAATACATGTTGTAGAGTACATTTTACTTTTTCAGTACAAAGAGGTAATATAGAGAAGACTAAGAAGTGAGATAACCATTCAATATTAGCATGATGATTCCAAGTCTGCTCTGTGGAACCATTTCTATCTTCTTGCTATGTGAACATTGCATGTAAAAGAGTTACTAACATTTTGAAAATTAATAATATGTGATTATTTTTGTAATAAATTCTAAATATATAAACATATCCGTTTTTGCTCTGAGACTTTTCACCTAAGATTATAAACACATGCTAACAGTTTTCCAAATGGCAAGGCAAAAATAGTCTAAAGAATAAGAGAATATGCAATTTTATCATACGTAATCTGGAATGATACATTCAAATTAAATTATAATTAATCAGAAGATTAAGAGAATTTTTTTATTTCTGCATCTTTATGATATGCATAACTATCACTTCTTTGGAATAAAGCATTACGTAGTAAGTTTACCAACTCAAACAAATATCCTCATGTAACATATTTACAATTTAGTTGGAGAAATCTATGAATTAAAAATGGCTTGGAGGAATGCCTGGCTGGTTCAGTTGCTTAAGTGTCTCTGCCTTCAGCTGGGTCATAATCCCAGGGTCCTGGGATCCAGCCCTGTATATTCTCCCACTCCCTCTGCCTGCTGCTCTGCCTACTTGTGCTCTCTCTCCCTGTCAAATAAATAAATAAAATCTTAAAAAAAAAAAAAAAAGGCTTAGAAATAGATTGTGGCCAGTTTGGTTGCAAGAGAGCTCTCAATTCCATTTGCTAGTGCATCTGTCTTAGAGAATCTTTGTTCCAAGTAATATTCCCACCAACAGCAAAATAAAGAAAAATACAAAAGGAAAACAAAATCAGCCAGGATAACCATTTCCTACTTTTTAGTTTTTCTTTATCTTCAATCAAAAACTTTCTCCTTTCCCTTTTTTATTATTTGGAGCAAAAATCTTAATATATGTATCTTCATTCCTTCATATATTTCTAGATTATTTATGTAATTTTTAGCAAGTGGGAAAAAACACTTCGTTGTCAGGGATAATTTTTCCCGATATTCCATTCCCTAACTTTGACTCAAAAATCAATATATACTTTTTGATCTGCATAACCTGATACTATTTTTTGATCAGTACAAGTAACACATCAATCGAAATCACTAAACAATTACCAAAGCTCTATTTTGTATACTTTGATGGTCAGTTGAATCAACACCTGTTTGTTTTTCACAAATGCCTGTATTATATAGAAAATTAGTTAGCAATTCCTGTTATACTATAGTAAATGACCAGTGTGCAGACAGTTTTCATGACAATTTTTTCCCTTTGAAAGTACAGTAAAGAACTTTTGTTCTTGTCTTCCTGTAGAAGCACGATGGGCAATTTACCGTCATTCAGTTAGTAGGAATGCTGAGAGGAATTGCTGCTGGAATGAGATATTTGGCCGATATGGGATACGTTCACAGGGACCTTGCAGCTCGCAATATTCTTGTCAACAGCAATCTTGTTTGTAAAGTGTCAGATTTCGGCCTGTCCCGGGTTATAGAGGACGATCCAGAAGCTGTCTATACGACAACTGTAAGAAAAAGTCTCTTACTGCACTTCTTTGTCTTCCTAAGGCTTTCTGACCAAGAAAGTAGACAGTATGAAACTAATCTGTAGAAAAGAGGGAAATTGATCTCAGATTTTTGTTGTTGCTGTTTTTCCCTTTTAGAAGAATCATTGCCGCTTTTCCACTCTATGTATAGACTAAGAGAATAAGTAAGATAAGATTGGCAACATGCTTGTTTTATATCATGGTGTTCATATATATAATATAAAGTTTTATAAAATAACATCTAGTTGCTAACTCTCATAATTACTGTAGCAGAGAAATATAATCCCATTTTTAAATAAATATTTTAAAAGAATATTAACTATGCTAATTCTTACAACTTTTGTGAGATTAGGAAAAAAAGAAAATATATGAGGATTTAGTTAAATTCCCCATATTTCATTCCATTTTCATAGTTATGTTGCCCAATTTTTCATTGTCTTTTGACTAGACTCTTGCCCTAAGACCACCTAAGGGCCCATTAAATTGAGTTGCCTTAAAAATGAAAACGTGTAATGACACTTTAAAAACAGATTAGTATGTTTAAATACACTCAGAGAGATTTAAAATGGATAGATGGGATACTGCTGAATTGCTAACCAAAAATACAAGTGTTTAACTGCAGCTTTATAGTTCTGCTATAAATGATTTATAAGTTATTATGCATATTTAACATTTCAATTTCTTTCTTTAACAGGGTGGAAAAATTCCAGTAAGGTGGACAGCACCTGAAGCCATCCAATACCGGAAATTCACATCAGCCAGTGACGTATGGAGCTATGGAATAGTCATGTGGGAAGTTATGTCTTATGGAGAAAGACCTTATTGGGACATGTCAAATCAAGATGTAGGTATTATGCTAGTTAAACGAAAGGGATTTCATATATTAATGTCCACTGGTATTGGAACATATAGGTCATGGTTCATAAGAAGAAACTTATAGAATTAGAAAAATATGATTGCTGAGTTATCCAGTTATTCTCACAAAAATTACTATAAATTAATGGTTCGATTAATTTCATTCTGAAGAATTGTTTTTTCTTTTTCTTTTTTAAATCCTCTCACTGTGATAGAAGCGAACAAAAGATCTGTTTTCCTATAAAGATAATGATGCTGTGCTTGCTGTAGTGGGAAGGTCACATGAGTGAAAGAATCATTTGCAGAAAGGAAGGGAAGGAAGACTGTGTTTTATTTTGTCTTCGAAGTTTATCTTTCTTTTTCTTTTAACGTCCTGAGAAAATGGTTTTAAATTATCGCTGGTTGATTTGATTAAATTTTAATTTCATGAAATAAACTAGATGTTATGATCAGTATTGGTAAGTGTTCTGTAGTGATATTTTAGAATGTAATCACAATGGAGTTACTCTTGGAAATTCCTAAAAAATGAGCACTTAACTAAATATGCATCTTGATACACAGTAAGGCATAAAACATGCTGTTATCCTATGAGAAAAGAAAGTGATGGCAGGTCTTGGGGGCATACATCTCACACCAAGAAACCATTTGTAAAGCAGTATAGCATAAGAGCAAGTGAATATTTGCTTCTATTAGGTTGGATTTTATGAAATTGGCATTTTGTGTAGGTCAGATACTTTCAAATACTGGCAGATTCATATAGTTCAACTTACTGAAAATGTGAGTGAAATTTAGATCAAAGTGTAAAATCTAGGAATGTACCTTGGATTTGAACTAGAAATTTGAACCGGAAATCTGAGAAGACTTTGGTTCATAACTACTGAGAGAACCGAACAGTCCAAAAGCAAAAAAGTTTAGCAAAGTGCGTAGGGAAGAACCAGATAAGGCTCCTGATCCTAGAACAGAGATGTGCACATTGGTAGTGATTTGATATGCAGATTAAGTTGGGGCTAATTGAGGAAAGCCTTTATGAAGGAGCTTGGAAGTGGAGCAAAGGCATGTTCTCCACACATAAAGAGGTAAGTGGTGCTTGAGGCAAGTCTGTATTGCCATTTAAGAGAAGGCTGTGACCAGCAAACCGGAATAGTGAATTCTTGAAGTATTAAAACATGGACAACAACAGAAGCTGACTAAAGTTAAAATTGAGTTATTTTTCAAAAAGAGGTCACAAACATTGTTATATCAAATCAATATTGGGGATTTATTTTCAGAATTTACCATATCAAATTCTAAAACTTGTAAATAGTTATTGTTGGACAGCTCAAGTCAGATCATTTGTTGGTAAGGTTGAACAAGTTTCTGAATTAACTGAAAAGCTCACAGTCCGAAGAGGTGGAACTGTTAAGTCATGTAAATGTTTTTGGTGTTTTGAACTGAGAGATGACATGAAACTTTTTTGTTTTTTTGGTTTTGGTTTTTGTTTTTCAAAGAGAAAAGCCTAGATGATGAGCCCGTTTGGCAGAGGCAAAGTTGTTAATATTTGAAAGGACTCAGTGTCAAAGATTTCATGGACTGTCAAAATATGGGCAAGCAAATCCTTGGGGCAGAGAGAGAGAAATATTTACATTCCCTGGACATTCGGCAGAGTTTCATTTCTTTTGACACCTTCCTTCTGTACGAAATTCAAACGTAAAGGGAATGACTAGAATATAAGATGACTTAAATTCAAAGTTCACTTAACTTCCAAAAAACAAATAAGAGAAATGGTTAAGAAGAAAAAAAATTAATTTTTAGGATTCCTTAAATATTATGTTTCTCCCAAAAACAAAATGTCAAAACTATATAATTAGCCTATCAAGACTTAATAAATATTTTTACCGATCAAATAAAATTATGTCTACAAGGACATTTACTTCTGACCTAGAAAGTTTAGCACTATCTTTCTTCTTTTTTTGTAATTTTGAAGGTCTGATTTATAAATTCAGACACAAGTTTCTATAATAGTAAAAGAGTACCTACACAGTTATTTTTATAGTGAAATGTATATTAATATTCCTCTTATAGGATAATACTCATTATTTTATACTTATGTTGTTAAAGTGCTACTTGAGCAATTATATGTTTAAGTTCCAAAATGCAAATGGTGAAAAAAATGAGTAATTCAAAATAATGAATTTCATTCTGGTAAAAAATTCTCTAGATAAAAGCTTTTTTACTTGAAGTCTCTGGTAGGAGTTCATGGAGAGACTTAAGAAAACTGACAACCCCTGATGCATATGGAAATCTTGTGTATGTGTGAATAGATTGTGTTTTCTGGGAAGTTTGCTTGTAACTGATCTAACCAGGTATTATTATTTTTAATTAGTTTAGAATGATTTACTAACTGAATTAATTAACTTTACCTTGTTCAAATTTAGTTGCTAGGAATTTGTCAGGGAGTTCAGAAAGCCTTCAAATTTCCAATGCCTTGGATTTTAAGATTTTTCCTCTGACACCATGAGAAACAGCATATAAATTGATGGTTATGTTTGTAAGCAAGTCCACAAAATTCCAGGCTGAATGCTGAATAAAAGGAGGTTTCTATGATCACTCTGAGCAGGTCAGGAGTATTGTAGAAGTCGGTGAGGTGGTTTCCAGAATCCTTTATTTGCATGCGAGGCAAGGCAGTGAGCAAGGAAAATTTGGGAAGATATTATGCATGTGTCTGATGATAACCACATCCAAACAGGTTATTGCTTGATTAACACTTGAATGGATACTTACTTTCTTTTCATGTACTTATAAATTTCTTGAATTTTCACTGCAATGGGAGCAGTTAGAATTTAGGGTTTTTTGCTATTAAAATGGAGGGTGAGCTTCCCCTAAAAAATTCTAATTTACTTTCTTTCATTTTCTTAAAAATCTGCAGATGTTTAGCCCTTTCTGTAATGGCCTTTCAAAGAAAGATATTTATGTATGTAAATTCAGTCCAACATAATGAATACTGCAAAATTGAAAATAATCTTAGTTGCATGCACAATAGCTATTTTAATTGTGTGTCTTAATTAGATCAAATAAAACTTTAACCCTCAAATTTTGAAATTCTTTATATTGATTATATTTTATACATATAGATTATATTATATTTTATAGATTATATATTTTCTGTTTATAGTACTCAACAAAGTCATTTCTTCTCAATTTAAGCTAAACCAATAAATTGTTAGTCTCACTAGCAGGTAGTCATAAGGATGATAAAAACAACTACATTTCCATCAATTATTAAATTGATTCATTAAAAGACATTTTTAAGAGCTTCAAAAATATAATACACTTTAAATTTACTCTCAGTTAACTTGTGAGCCCTGTTTTTTTCCCTTTTACAAGTGACCACTGATTTATGACTTTATATTTTTTATATTATGATAGAAACAAAATTATGATTTTTTTTGGTAAGACTTTGCCATAATCCCATATGTGTGGTCCAAAATATTTAATTGCATAAAATGTGGTCATATATTATTGTGAGGTTAATGGAATGGAAATGAGCCTGAGCAAAGAGCAGAAGTCAATCATGTTAGATCCCATTTTGAGTTATTACAGGCCATTATCATTGGGTCTTTCTGTATTCCTTTTTCTCTTAATTACAATGATCATACTGCAATAATACTGAAACAGTCTGCAGCAAGCAACTTTTGTTTTTATTTCTGAGTACTTCTTTACAGTGTATACCAAAGAAGTACTCCCTATATAAATGTCATTTACCAAAGTCACTTTCTATTAATCTAGGACCTATCTAGAATTAGAAATTGCTTAACGTTGTTCTGTTTTCTTTGGCTTTTATTAGAATATTAAAGTTAGATCAGGATGGGAAAATCCCTGTCCAAGGGGTTTCTGATCATTTCACAAGAAGATGATTTTAATGAATTTTGTGAATAATTACATACTGCTCTAAGAAGTGTAGTTTCAACCATTTTGCCTTGTTGTGCCTTGTTGTTTGCAAGAATGTATAATAATTTGCAAAAAGTACTCTTTACTTTCCAAACTGGATATAAAATGCAGCTAACCAAATAAAACCTGTAGAACCTTTAGATTCAGTTCGTGTCTGAATCGTCCCCAGTTGGCAGGTTTACCCCCAAAGGGTATATATGCTTTGGATTACACCAGCCTGTGCTCTGTGGAGGCTGAAGGTTACCCACAATACTTTCTAGTGCTCCTAGAGGTAGGTGCGTGATTCCTAACGGGAAATTTAGGGTCTCAAAGTTCGTTCCCAATCCAAGAAAATCTCTTATTTTAAATGCGGTCCTTAGCTGTTGTTCCTTAAAAAATTTGTAGACCACTGTATCTTTGAAAGCTGGAAGTTTCATTTTGTGCTGAGATAAATGTTTCCCTGCTATAATAATAGGAATCATGAAATTCCTATAATACAATAGGAGAAACCACCGAGGGTACGCTAACTCATTCCTGTAAGAGTCATTTAATGGTACTGTGTTCATTGGCACAAAGACTTAAGAATATATTGTGTTCAGTAACGAAGAATTCTAAATGTTTTAATGAAGGGTTGGAGAGCAGCTGAAAAGTATTGTATGGAGGATCATGATAAGATTTTGATTTATATTTTATTGTTTTTTATTTTAATTTTTAAGTAATTGCCACACTCAACACGGGGCTCGAATTTCTAACCCTGAGATCAAGAGTCTCATACTCCACCAACTGAACCAACCAAGCACCCCTAGATTTGCATTTTTAAAGATTATTTTCAGGGCAAGAAAAGTGGAAAGATCACTCTGTGTGCATTGCACAAGCAGGGACATTGGTTAGAAGGTGGTTCGAGGGCACCTGGGTGGCTCAGTGGGTTAAAGCCTCTGCTTTCGGCTCAGGTCATGATCCCAGGGTCCTGGAATACAGGCCCGCATTGTGTTCTCTGCTAGCCGGGGAGCCTGCTTCCTCCTCTTTCTCTGCCTGCCTTTCTGCCTACTTGTGATCTCTCGCTCTCTCTGTTAAATAAATAAATGAATAAAATCTTTAAAAAAAAAAAAAGGTGGTTCGAAAAATAATAAAGACCACTAATGTTATGAACATTGGAGTGGCATCCTGTCAAATCAGAAAGATACCGCTTATGTTCAAATACAAGCAACCTCAAACTTAAGGAAAGTCACTCATTTCCCAATTAGAAAAATATGCCCCTGGTTGTTTATTATTGGTCATTTGAATATATAAATTTTTAGAAGCTGTCAATTTACTTATTCACAACTTAAGCCACTGTTTAAATAACTTAACCTAGATTTCCAAAGTACAAGTAAACTGATGTTTAGAACGGACAATATACTAATTAGGAAAGAATTTCAGCTGTGGATTTTATCTTACAGTACCTTTCAAAAATTACTATAATTAAGTTAATCTATTTACCTTTTAAATTTAATCAATTTGCATATATAGATTTTTTTAACATATACTTTTTCTTTTCTTATACAAAGGGTTTTCTGTAAAAATTGTTGATGCCAGCTACATTATTCATCCCAAGTGGCAACCTTTTACATTTTAATGTGCTATTCTTGAATGTCAACAAGCATCTTAGAGATGTTTCCCTACAAATATTAAGTTAATCAACATTTCTTAAGGCTAGATTTTTGTCTCTCTACATTTGGCTTTATTTTCTCCAAAAACTCAAGGTTACCTCTGCTTTTTTCCAGAGTCCTTTTTTTTTTTATAGTTCTACTGCCATTATGTCAGTCAGTATCAAAAAGGATTTGTTGATCCCCCTTGATACGATGTTAATGTTTTACAAGTCCTTATTTGTGTTGCTTGTCTTCTTAATTATTTTCCTGTGCTGCCCCGAATTGTAACAATTTCTAATTTTTAAGATCTATTTTTGCTTTCTATATAAATAAAAAAAAATAAGTCTGAATAAGTAGCTTTCAGACTTTTTGATTGCCATGCTCCCATGTCTTTGGAGACTTATTTTTCATGAACATTCAAAGTTTGATGTCGTGTCTCAGGCTGTTATTAGATATAAATAGAAAGTGATGTGCTGATAAAACTTGAACAACCAGCAATCTTGAGTGGGAAAGCCCTATTTCTAACCGTTCCCAATTTCTGGGTATAACTCTTTCCCTAGCTCCTTCCCAAGGCTGATTTCAGTATGCTAGTGTGCGGTCACTAAACTTGGAAAGTGGTACAGTCACCTTCATGAACCACCATTATACCACTCGTTCCATTACACCACTCTATATTATAACTCTATACATTTCCTAGGTAGGTAGGCTCCATATTATTTAAAGTAATAGTGTGCTAGGTAATATTTTCTATCATAGCACATTCACGTGTTTTGAGATCTAGTCTGAAAGCTTCATCTGAACCCTGCAAAAAGTGAAACTTGTGGGGGGTACGATTCTGGGTAACTCAGATCTTCCTCTTACACCTTGAAATATTTATACATCCATAGACAAGTATGTACCTATACAACCATATGCAGTAAAATGGTTTCATTACATATTCCCTTTTCAAAACCTCTGGGACGACGTGAAGATTTTTCCATCATTTGCACCCTGGGTGACCTTGGTTGCTGCTCCTAGTTGCTGAATCAACTAGAAGTGTCAGGATATTGTGCTCTTCATAAACCCCTTAATAACACATTGAATGTTCATGGGTGTTTGGAAAAACAATATGCAAGATTTTGTGAAGCTTCAAAGGGCCCTTCACTCTTATCTCGATAAATCTCTTTGCCAACTAGATAGTGCATGTTTTATAATTAAACCTCAATCAGTAATATTTTAATGTCCCTTTGGCTATTAGGTTATAAAAGCAATAGAAGAAGGTTATCGTTTACCAGCACCCATGGACTGCCCGGCTGGTCTTCACCAACTGATGCTGGATTGTTGGCAAAAGGAACGTGCGGAAAGGCCAAAGTTTGAACAGATAGTTGGAATTCTAGACAAAATGATTCGAAACCCAAATAGTCTGAAAACACCCCTGGGAACTTGTAGTAGGTAAGAAATACCTAAGAGAATATCTGGGAGACATTCAAATACTCACTTCAACCATTTATCTCCTCAGTCCTAACCCAATGGCCGGCTGACATTTGGGTTAAACTAAAAACCGATGTGAAATTTATTGTGTTCATAAAAGTTCTTGTTTCTTTTCTTTTCAGATGGCTTACTTTAATTAAATTAGTGTTTAACGAGACCTAGTATTGTTGCCTTTTGGTTTTCTTAAAAGTTATGGCAGCTCTCACTGGCTATCATTTTTAGAAAACTTTCCAACTGGAATTTTGTGATTAGGTGGCATTTTACATTTTCAAGTTGGTGTTACTGTGACATGGGTCTTTATAACTATCACCTTACTTTTTTGCATGCCGTATTTCTTTGCTTTGAGTCGTTTAGTAAAATGACTCTGTGAAGTTAAAGTTTATGGGGACTGTAGCTCAGTATCTGATGAAAGAGGCTTACCCATTAAAAGGAGTCCAAAAACCCTCTATTCATTCTCTACACTTGGCTTGCCTTGTTGTGAGGAGCACAATCATTCCGCTCCAGCTGCCAGGTAAACCTGATGCTCATTGTGCTCTTGCTGAGGTGTAGGAACTCACTAGGCACTCTCGAGGGTGCCATCAGTATGGGGAAGGCATGGAATTCTCAATAGTACCACATAGTCAGAACAAGTTAGCCCCCAGTGACATATCCTTCCTTTCCTCGCAGTTGCCTTTGGTGAAGCAAAAAAACAAATATGGACTGATTACAAACACTGTTTGCTGGAATTTTAGAAATGTGTGGAAGACGCACTGGTGATCACGACTAAATACAATATAAATTTTGGAGTTTGTAGTTGCTGGGCAACATTTCGATTTGTATTAGTTTCTCCATTTTTGTTTTTTTTTTTTAATATTTTATTTATTTATCTGACAGAAAGAGACAGACAGGGAACACAAGCAGGGAGAGTGGGAGAGGGAGAAAAGGTTTCACGCTGAGCAGGAAGCCGGATGTAGGGCTTGATCCCAGGACCCTGGGATCATGACCTGAGCCGAAGGCAGATGCTTAACTACTGATTTAGCCAGGGGCCCCTTGGCATCTCCCTTTATCTGTTACTATAACAACCATTAGAATATGTAATTTTATCTTTATACTTTTTTTTTTTTATGGGCCAAGACATTCATGAAAAAATGTGCTTTTCTGTTTTCATTCTAGGCCAATAAGTCCTCTTTTGGATCAAAACACTCCTGACTTCACTACCTTTTGTTCAGTTGGAGAATGGCTACAAGCTATTAAGATGGAAAGGTATAAAGACAACTTCACAGCAGCTGGCTACAACTCCCTTGAATCAGTGGCCAGGATGACTATTGAGTAAGTTGAAGCTCTAAAAATTCTATTTAAGCATATATTATGTATAATCCTAGCTTTATACATCAGACCATCTGCCATATATTAAAGAGAAGTAAAACACAAAATCAGGGAGAAAAGCATCTCTTCAATAAGTGCCTACTGTGTGTCAGGCATTGTAAGTAGACCTTTGAAGTTATAGTAAATTTTTAAACTCTCACAGCAATAATTTTAAGTCAGTAGTTTTATACACAACAAGGCACAGGCTCAGAGAATCTAAGTATGTTCCCAAAACTGACTCAACTAGTAAGTGGTAGCTCGTTTGTCTCATAGACAGTGTTCTAAACACCACACTATGAGCCTTCCTCTTTCCTTAACCACTGTACCATTTAGGTGCCTATTCATTAAAGAAACTTCCTCCATTGTAAAGGAGGATTTCTTTCACCATGTTTGTACGACATTAAAAACTCAAAGCTACCTATCCAATACCAAGTGGATTTTGACATCCAATAGGATTGCTTTCTGAAGAGATCCAAGGCAGCTTGATTATAATTAACTGTAACTAAGAGTTTAGCTTATATTTTGGAAGGTGTGTGATTGACACTTTTTTTTTTTTAACCTGAAGAGTCACCTCCTAAAACAACTTTTGAAATTGCTGTGAACTGGAAGTGAAATGAACTAAATTTTCCTCTCTGGCTCCCTCACTGATTATGTGCTCTTAGGAAATCCACTTATTATCTCTGAACATCAGCTTCTTTGGCTGCAACATAACTCTCACAGGCGACGAAGTTCCTCTAGGTCAATGTGTTTGAAAATGGGAAACAGTTTTCAAGGTTCTTTTTTTTTTTTTTTTTTTTTTTTTTTTTTTTTTTTTTTTTTTTTTTTAAAGATTTTATTTATTTGACAGCGAGAAACACAGCGAGAGAAGGAACACAAGCAGGGGGAGTGAGAGAGGGAGAAGCAGGCTTCCTGCCGAGCAGGGAGCCCGATGTGGGACTCGATCCCGGGTCTCCAGGATCATGACCTGAGCCGAAGGCAGTTGCCTAACCAACTGAGCCACCCAGGCATCCCATAGTTTTCAAGGTTCTATTAGCGGATCCAGCTTATGTACTGTTGTGTGAAGGGTTTCACATTTTTCAGCTGAGAGAGCTGGCAATCAGCTTCTCTCTCCTGGCACCTCAGGAGGTCGCATCTCCGTGAATTTAAGCCTGTGCAGGCTATCTTGTTTGGTTTCCTTCTAGTCGCCACGTGGGGGAGCTGGCATAAGTATACCCCATCTCTCCAAAGCAATCTACTTCACTGAGAAACTAGGATCCTCAAAGTTTTCTTAGACCATGACTATGAAATACTATGCTATTGTACTGTTGCTATCTTTTAGCCACTTGCAAATACCTAAGCTCAATCTTCCTGGCTATTAGGAAAGGTAAAAATACATATATAGACAGAGTTAGTTGATGTCACATTTAAGCTATTAAACATAGGTATTGCACATTTTAGAAAACAGTTTTTTTTCTAAAATATAGTGAAATGATCGAACTCAACCAGAATTGAGTATACAACCGGCAATGTGCTCAGAATTACCCCATAATACTGGAACTCAGTATAAACCTTCTAGTGATCATTGGAGACTCTTGATTTACTAGAGCCCCAAATACTAACTAACATTCGTACCGTTTTCTATTGTAACCACTAAAAATTTTAAACTTCACTTAGGTTCAAGAATAGCTTTCAAATAACATTTCCCAATCTTACCTTAAGGATAATTTTAAGACTTTGATTAGTTTTTTCTGCAAAATTTCCGATCAACTTAAAAATAACTTATGGCAAAGTGAGAGCCTAAGCAGTTAGGTTTTTCCACAGGAGCACGCTGATGAATTTTGCCAGTCTGACCCACTGCAGGAATATGATACCCAGGACCACTAAGAGAAGATCTGTTTGCCTCAGATAAACAGGTTTAATTAAAGAGCTGATGACAGTTGAGTACCAAATAAATTTTTTGAAAGGTGACTAACAAAATGCATTTGTCTTTTTCAGAGATGTGATGAGTTTAGGGATCACACTGGTTGGCCATCAGAAGAAAATCATGAGCAGCATTCAGACTATGAGAGCACAAATGCTACATTTACACGGAACTGGCATCCAAGTGTGATAAGCATTTCTCCCTTATGAGGGAGATTATGGATTGCGAGAGAACAGTACTAGCCTTCGGTATATGCATAAGAATGCTGCTAGAAGACAGTTGATGTCCTGGGTCCTTCCTACAGTGAAGAGAAGATTTAAGAAGCACCTATAGACTTGAACTCCTAAGTGCCACCAGAATATATAAAAAGGGAATTTAGGATCCACCACTGGTGGCCAGGAAAACAGCAGTGACAATAAACAAAGTACTACCTGAAAACATCCAAACACCTTGAGCTCTCTAACCTCCTTTTTATCTTAATAGACTTTTTAAAATGTACATAAAGAATTTAAGAAAGAATATATTTGTCAAATAAAATCATGATCTTATTGTTAAAATCAATGAAATATTTTCCTTAAATATGTGATTTCAGACGATTCCTTTTTAAAATCATTTGTGTTTATTCTTCATAAGGACTTTGTTTTAGAAAATTGTTTATAGCTTTGGACCTTTTTAGTGTTAATCTATGACACATTACTCTACTGGGTACCTTTGAAAGAATCTCAAATTAAAAAAAAAAAAAAAAAAAAAAAGAGAAAACCAACCACATAGCATGATTGAAGATATATCTCTGTCAGAACATTGGTATCCTTTTTGTGCCATTTTATTTTGTTTAATCAGTGCTGTTTTGATATCGTTTGCTAATTGGCAGGTAGTCAAGAAAATGCGAGTTGCCAAGAGCTCTGGTATTTTTTAAAAAGAAATTTTTTTGTAAAGATCAGACAACACACTATCTTTTCAGTGAAAAAAGCAATAATGATCCATAAATACTATAAGGCACTTTTAACAGATTGTTTATAGAGTGATTTTACTAGACAGAATTTAATTAAAAAGCAACACAAATTGTAGGTTTATGACTATAAAAAAATTGAGACACTTCATCTAAAGAGTGTTGGTGAAGGCAAGTCTCTGAGAGCAAGAACTATCCAGTGTTATCTAAAATTTAATCTGAGCACATGGAAGGTTTTTTTTCAATATTGAGACATTAGGAAATGTAGGAGGAATAGTTGACATATATTTTATATCCTGTTCTGTTTAATGCAGTCCAAACATGAAAAGAAAGAAGTAAGCTTTATGTTAGAACTCTGAAGCAGGAGAAAAGGGGCAGTTCACATTTTCACCTTTCAAAAACAAATTGACTGCACAGAATATCACCACAGCAGTTTTTAAAAAGCCTTTTATTTGTGAACACTGATGTCAGAAACGTATTAAATGAAAGAACTCTTTTTACTGTGTAAGGAAGAGGTGAAGGATCTGTTTTGTTTTCTTTAAGCTTTATTTATTAAACCATATTATTTGATTACCATGTTAGAATTTCATAAGCAATAATTAAATGTGTCTTTATAGATATTTCAGGAATGTATACATATTGTGAGTAATGCTTTCCAAGTTACAAAAATCATGAACTACCCCAGAATTGAACTGTTGTACTTCCAAAGAGAATTGGGCTGTTTATAATGATTTTAATAGAGAAAGATCCCAGGGATCGGTCATAATTGGTCTTGTTTGATAATGTGGGCATCCACAAACAAACAAACAACAGAAACAAAAACCTGTAAATGTTCCTTTGTAAAACTTGTAAATTTTATTTATACTGTCTTGTTTTGTACACACATTTCTCTGTAGTGGGCTCTGAATACATTGAAAATGCACTATATTTTTCTATTTTACTTGCAGAGCATCACAAAAGAACAGGTATTTTCAGTGCTACATAATGTGTTTTCCCACATTTAGGACCAAAGATGGCTATAGAAAAACTCAAATGGATTGCTTCCCAAACCCTTCCCCACCCCCCTTTTTTTTCTTTTAAATCACTGTACAGTGTTACTTGATATTTTAATTTATTTTTTGATTGACTAGAAAAATCATTTTAATTTCACTAAAATGTTTTTTGTCCCTAAGGAAAAATAATCTGTAAAATAATTTTAATTAGCATAATACAGTCACCTAGACACTTCCATTTGTAATCTTTGTAATAGACTGTAAATATATTTTTGGAACTATAACACAATGTGCTTGAGGGTTATTTTTCAGTGTCTGCAATGTATACAAGTGTTTATACTAAGTACAGCACTTTACAATTCTAATCAGTAGCATTGGCCTTTGAGAGAATGAGTGAAAGAGTTTGAGTGAGTGTTCCTAATTCCGTTTGGATTCTAAACTCACTAATAATGAAGTTCTTTTCCTGTTCATAGCTTAAGGTGCTTATTTTTTCTATTAAAATTAAATTAACAAAAAGCCATTCTAGAAATAGAAGACATAGTATGGTACATGCAAACGGTGTCTTTCCTGCTTTTTTCTAGCTCTAGATTTATAGTTGATTAGTCTTTCTTGAGTAGAAGGGCAGAATAAAAGTTTTTTTGAGTTTTTTTTTCAAAAATAACTTTTTTCTTCAGCAATATACCTCATCTGCCTTAAATTTTTTACAGCTCTTTACAGGGAAAGGGGGAGAAGGGATGGGAAAGACACACAGCACAATAGGAAGTGTATGAATACATCACTCTCTTTCGTAGGTTTATTTACCCAATCAACATTATGATTTTGAAATACATGTATGTGAAACAAATATTCAGAAAAAGAATTAACATTGTAATGCTGATTGTAATACTCTCTTCCAGAAAGAGATGAAATGGTATAACGATAAGAATGTACAACTTGCACCTTGAAATCTTTTTTTGATAAATTAGTGCTCAGGGGAGGAAAGGTAGAGAAAGTGAACGTCAAAAATAGAACTCAAAAATTATAAAAATGCAAAAGGAAATGGCCTCCTTGCTTTAATAGAGCCACCTTTTTTAGAATGCTGTCTTCACACTTGACTTGTGTTTTGCATTCAGTACTGAAATAAAAGAAACTTTTATTATATCTGAATCTAACATTTTCTCGGCAATCGACCTGGGCCTTGTTTATTCGAACTGGTGGTTTATGCTTGTCAGAGCACTATTAGTTGAATCATATTGTATACTTATGTAATCTACGTTAGCTAGTACTATTTAGGACTATATTTTAATTGCTCCTCTTATCCGTGTTTTTAAGACAATTAAAATAGTGTAATTCACCTCTTTTTTTTTTTTTTAATTTAGGTAATGCTGATACTCTCCCTTTTGATTTCTGAGTGGCCAGAACGGTGCTACTCGCTGATGTGCATGTTCAAATAAATTACTGATGTATATTTTTTTGCTCTATGTGGAGAAATCATGGGGAACTTGGGGCGAGATGTGCTTTTTGTTGGTTGAATTTGTCCCTCCTTGCCTAAGAATTACTACAGGGGTCATCCTTTTATAAGGACAAACTGCTTTTGAACAGTGTCTTCAATGTATCAAGCACAAATAACTCTTTCTTCAACACGAATCATAAGTCTCTTTTTACCAGCTTAAAATAATAAACAAGTCTATTAGACGATGTAAAGAAAATCCTGTCTCCAATCATTGGCGGGTTCCTTTATGTCCCTTACTCATTTATTTTCTTATACAATATCATGAAAGGAGATGTCTAGAGTAAAGGTTTCATTGAAATATTTCAGTGGACCAATTAAATATGAAGAAAATTAATAGCCACTGATTCCCTTCATCCTTTTGCACAGTGACTTAATTCCACTGTAATTATTACAGAATAACAAGTTAAGACTGTATCTTCAAAGAGCCCTACTATCAGACATTTTAGTTAAAACCTTTATTGTTCTCCTTTTTTTCTTTTTGAAACTGCAACTACATAGGTACTAACAAAGATATTTGCGTGTGAAAGGAAATATTTTGTCATCAGATCCTGATAAATACTTTAGACTAATCTGATATAAAATGTCAACCTGGGGAGTTTTGGCATGTAAGATGCTGTAGGATGTGAATAGAGGATCCAGAGGAAACAGAAAAGGTGATAAACCAGGTGGTCTGATTGGGTCATTTTCCACTGACCCTGACTCAGTGGTCATTCCATCTTGCCCTGGCAATGCAGAGAACCAAGTGCTCCCTATTTGGCAGCATCACCATTTTAAGCTTTCCAAACTTTTAACAAATATTTAAACACGTTTTCAAAAATGAGAACAGACTAAGACCAGATGAGGTGCTGTCACTGTTTATTGCTTGTGATGCTGATACTCAAGGCTAGGCTGAGCTGAAACACAAAGTTTAATCTTGAACTCTTGGCTCTCCCTGACTAGTCTACCGGCAACGCTCTTGTGAAGTTCACATAGAGATAATTATATAGCTCAAAACATTGATGGGCAATCATACAGTCTCTTAAAGGACTGGATTCCTAAGCAGTACAAAAATGGGCTATCCTACCAACATGCATTTCCCTGTACAAGTGTAAAGCTATTGAAGATACACATAAGGTCTATCACTAGGTAAGAAATAGATTTGAATCTCATGGTGATCATCAGTACCAACTTTGTTGTTGAAACACTTTTAACTCCTACTTTTACCATTTGTTTTACATTATTAGCTGCAGTGAAAACTCAGTCTCAATTTTGAGGAAAGCTGCTGAAAAGAAGATGCATAAATCAAAAAGGTGATCAAATTCCTGAGTGCAAAAGATCAGGAACTAACTCCTGATACTAACAAATGAGAAAAGGCAGTGCGTCGTGACTGGCAAATGTCCCAGCTGCCCTGAGGGGAACACCATCCTCTTGGTTCATTGTCAGTGTCCCTTCAATACCTCTTAGTCACTCCTTCTCCTGCTCCGGCTAGTATATCTCAGCTTGAATAATATGGGCAGGAGAATGTAATATTTCAACAGGAATGCTTCTGTGAGCCTCATCAGAGTTAACTGCTGTAAGGAGGATTTTTTTTTTCAAGTTCAGTGATTGAATATGATTAAATCTATAATTAAACAATAAAAGACCTCTTCTGATTGACCTTGAGGTTAAAATAAATTTAATTAATTGATCTAATTTAATTGGACCTATTGCACAAAGTTTGGTAGGTAGCAATAAGTAGCTCTAGTGTTCTGTAGGTATGTAACAGCATGAGGAATTCTTGACGTGTGCAGCAGTAGTAAGGATTTCTAAATTTCTAACATTTGATGATTTGGAGATAGTAGCAGATGAGGCATTATCTACTCGAACCTCCATAGAAATAGCAAATAAAGCTCAATCAGATATAGCCTGCAATATGTATACCATCATTTCAAATTTCCAAGGTTTCTACTGTTGAAATTATTCTTATTTCCATTTTGAAATTCACAACTTTTAATTAAGTATATTTGTGAATTTTATACCTAAATAAAGAATACATAATATATTTTTAAATGAGTGGTTAGTCATAGATCTTAATTAAAGATGCTCGTGGGCACATTTGTTTTTAAGTAATGTTGAGTCTAGTTTAGTAGAGCACAAACCTATATTGTTCAAATATCACCATTCCACTATGTAACCAAAGCTAACTAAAGACAATGATGGGATAACAAACTCCACTAAAACAAATAGAGAAAATTAAACTATATATGCAAAATGAGGATTCAGATAAGTCACATGCTTTTAAAAATATTTTGTGATGCATAGCAATGAGACAAACAAGTCAAGAACGCTTCTTAAGGGGCACCTGGGTGGCTCAGTGGGTTAAGCACCTGCCTTTGGCTTTGGTCATGATCCTAGGGTCTTGGCATCCAGCCCCACATTAGGCTCCCTGCCCTGTGGAGAGCCTGCTTCTCCCTTTCCCTCTGCCTGTCGTTGTCCCTGCTTGTGTACTCTCACTCTCTCTCTCTCTCTCTCTCTCTCTCTCAAAGAAATAAAATCTTTTTTAAAAAAGAGTGCTTTTCAAAGTGATGTGAATTTGCAGACTCTTCCTACACTGCTTGGATAGACTCTGCAGGAAATTAAAAGAGAAAGTCGTAAATTGAACCTGATATCCCTCTGTCAATCTGCTAGAGAGGCACACACTGCTAACATTAAAAACCAGACAGAATACGAGGCTAAAATGTGCTCTTTCCAGAGGAAAGAGACCCACACATTTCTTCAGCTCTGAAGTTTGCACAAGTGTTTTCAAGACTCTACTGGGCAGGGGATCTGCTGGCCAAGCATTATTGTAATTCTATATTTTCATCAGATCTTTGTGAGTCACACACCAAGCTCCATGAGTATTCACCAGAACGTAACTTAACAGAAAAGAGACAGAAACCTGATGCCACCAACAGACCTGCTGGGCTCTCTCTGACAAACTGATGAGAGTTAATGCATGGGCCATTCCTGCTAGTTCAACGACAGCATTCCTCAAAAAAAAAAAAAAAAAAAAAAAAAAAAAAAAAAAAAAAAAAAAAAAAAGTGCCACCTGTTAGGTCAGGTGCTGCAAGGGGGCAGTAGAACACGGAAAAACTAAATCTCCCCTGATCTACTAACAAAACAAAGCCAGCAAACACCGAATCAGACTACCCTTCAGATTTTGAAATGTGTATTAAAGCAGCGATAAATTACAGGAAACCGGGAGAGTCACACAGGAGAAGCTGAGTTTGATGGGAGAAGCAATGCAGAGCTATGGTAGTGAGAATGAAGTTTGAGGAACCACAGTCCGGCAGTGGTGCCTGACATGAATTCATTGCTCTTTATTTCTGGATCAGAGCCATAGACTATCCTCCACGCCTCCATACCTTCGCTCTTCATTTTCACATCCCCTCTTACTAAGTGGGGGGAAATTCCTCTCTTCAAGACGCATCTCAAAAGTTCCTTCCTGCAAGTCTTCACTTCCCGACACCTAGGAGCCAGAATCATCCTTCCCGTGCTTTGTTTATGCTGCTGTGCGGTGGTTCTCCCACTGTGCTCAGTCAGATTATCTGTACGTGTGTCTCTCCCACTGGATCAAGTACTCTTGGAGGGCAGAAGCCAAATGGAAATCTTTGTTTTATGTCCTTTGGGACTTAGCCGTTTCTGGCACTCAGTAGACACTCTATAAATATTTTAGAATCCTTGAAGTGCAAATTAATTCAAATTGGCTTCTTCTTAAAAAGTAGTGAGGATCAGGTGCTCTGAAGGATGAATGGGGTGCAGTGAAGGTGATAGTAAACAGGGTGCTGAGGGAGAAAACTAATTTCAGAGCATGGATGGCTGCTCTTGTGATAGGCTAGGACAGCAGGGACAGCCCAAGGGACCACACAGAGGAGCACGGAGCCCCGGACCCGGGTGAGAAAGGGAGGCAGAAGGAGCTGATTAGTAAGCAAGACCCGGGTGTACCAGATGCAGGATATTCCAGCTGTTGGAAAGGAGGAGGGATCATTGGTTATAAATAACAGAGCAAGAGGAAAAAGGAACTTGAAATCAAGCAGAAGAAACTGGACTTGAGGGAAACAATGATGGGCTATTTACCAATATTTTGTTTGATGAGGCAAAGCCATGGCAAAACTGTTTTTTTAAGGAACAGTAATCTGCAAAAATAAGTGAGATGTGATTGTGACTAATTCAAAATCAGGTTTAGACAAGAGAAAAAAGTATTTTTTCTTCTTCTATAATGAAAACACTCCTCACTCCAGCTCTCAAACTCAAGACAGCGACAGTAATTCTATGAAGTAAATATATTGTAAGTGAAGTTTCCTGATCCAGCCTGTAAGTCTTCTTACCATTTACATTATGAAGAGGCAGTTGTGGTAGGTGACAGAGGAGGGTTAGAAGACAGACCACATGAGACTAATTCTTATCACAAGAGGTGCAACGTGGGGCAAATGATTGAATTTCTGTTTCCTTCTTCCTATCTTACCTGTAAAACAGACATAAATAGTCCCCACTATAAGAGTTGTCAAATTTGTCTATTGATACTTGGGAAGTACGTATACAGTAAGTACTCAATACATGTTAGCTCTTCTCATTTCTTTGGGAAATATTTTTGTCTATATTTCTAATTATTCTGTTTAACAAACACTTAATGAACACATTTTTGTGAATTCTGACCTAACACAAAATGTATTTTAGAATATAAATCATATGTTTTTCCCCAAATTTCGTCCTTATCCTTTTCTCAGTTTTTTTTTCTTTTTTTAATCACCATTAACCATATCTCTTAAGTCAGTACCCAAATAGTCAAACTTCACTCCTCTGGCCATAAACAATCTTTTTACTATATCCAACTGATGTTACCTCTTTGATATTTCTGGAATCTACCACCATCCTCCTAGCCACCACCCTAAATTAGGTTTTCATCACCTCTCACCTAGACTAATGTCACATCCTCTACTCTGTTTCTCTTCCTCTAATCCTTCTTAATTACAACTTTCAGAGTCATTTCTCTAACACGTGTCTGATCATGTTTTCCCTTGGTTTAAAAGACTTTAATGGCCCCTCACTAATTGGAGAATTACATTCAATTATGTAACATATCATCATCAGTTGGGATTGTGCCTGTGTGATCTTCACATTATCACCTCCTGCTGGACTGAACAATTTGTGTCTTTGGTATACAAAGTTCTTTCACATGCCCTTGTCATTATGGACATTATGGGTTTTCTGAGGAGGAAAAATGAATGTCTTACTCTTTCTAGTACCTACTGAGCCCAACACAGATTTAAAGGCAGAAATAGTTTCTATTCCTATACCTCAAAACAAGAATATATAATCACCTTTAAAATAAATACTGAACAAAAAAGTTAAGTTTGAGGAAAAACACATAATCCCTCTCAATTTATAATTGATTTCAAAAGGTCATCTTTTTCCAGTTTTTATGCATCTCCTTCAATGACTTAAATACATCTTTAAAAAATACAAGATAAAATATAACATTTGGTTAATAAATTGCATTCTGAGCTATAGTAGAAGATTTTATCTATATGTTTATGTGCTAATTTATGTGTTCTTTCATCTAAACATACATTTAAGATTTTGTCTTTGCTATTTATTGAAGAAGGGGTAGGTAGATTTCTGCATGGCTTTATTCTACCATCTTGCCTGGAAGTTGGAAAACCTTCTCTAGGGTGCTGGGTGCCTTCAGCTCAGGTCATGATCCCAGGATTGAATCTTGGGTCTGGCTCCCTGCTCAGTGGGGAGTCTGTTTCTCCCTCTGCCCACCTCCCCTAGCTTGTGCTCATTTGCTCTCACTCTCTCTCAAAAATAAATAAATAAGATCTTTTTAAGAAAAAGAAAAACCTTCTCTAATTTTCCTTTACCCTGTTATATTATATAGTACTTTACATTGTTCATTTACCTGTCAAATATGATGCCTCACAGACAGGACAGTAGAATGTCTGTCCATCTCACATTTCTATTTCAAAGCCTGGCACAGTACCCAGCACCTTGCCGACTGTTAAGAGGTGTGTGTTGAGTGATTGGGAGTCATGTGACCATCAAGCCAGGGTTCTGATACTCTAGCAGTTGGTCCCAACCTAACACATGAAGACCCATGTTCTGAGCAGAGCTCCTTAATCACTCTCATCCTACTGAAGTGTATCTCTTTTCAATGTCACAGAAGTTTCCCAGATGCTGCCTTCTGCCATTCCTCACATAGCTCTCATCTTTATTGACCTTAAAGCTATATATAACCTCATCAGGAGCCTCCAGAACACAGTGTCACAAAGATCTATGCACTTTGTACCAACCCATAATTCAAATGAAATCAGCAGTTGAGGGTCACATCTTAATTTTGGATTTGATGAAACATCATATTTATATTTAACTGCTCACAAATTTTTTGTTTGGGAAACAGATATGCAATTGTAACTTCATCATTTGAAAACACTATTTTGACTAGTTAAAACATGACAACTGCCAAAAGTTCTATATATTTCTTCTACTCATCTTTTACCAAATAATCAACCACTTTCCATATTTTCCTAGCCTTACAGCTACTTCTTTCCCTTAGCAAGAGTTCTGTGTGGCCTTAGCACAAAGCAATATCATGCTCAGTATTTAGTCTGTTTTCTTGACTTTAATATTCTTAAAATGCATACCTTCATGCTCTATCACTTATCTATGTATGTAAGTCAAGTTAAATAGACTAAACTTGCGCTTCTATAATCCTTATTCTATCTCTGTTACCTGCTCCCAGTGCAGCAGCAGCACCACTACCTGCCTAAGCGTGTGTTTGGGAGGAGGGCTGAAGCGTCTTTACATCTGCTAGCTTTATACATTCAATACATTAATGATAAGAACCAAAGTCTGCTTCTAGAGACGTGCATTTAATAACATGCTTTGGCCATCAATTATGAGTAAATATATTATCACGTTTCTTATTTTCTTTCCTTCTTTTATACTTACTTCACTATTATAATAGTGCAAATTTTCTCTATGCATGAGTTGTTGCCCTGGAGTTTCTGCAAGGGAGCTTCCTTCCCATATATTTCCCTAGCATTTGCCTAGAGGCTGAATAAATAGTGTTTGCACATGGTAGGTACTAATCAATAATTTTGACTAGATGAACGATGTAGTTGCCATTGGGGCTAAAAAAATACATTTCAAGTTTAACTGAAATATAATCTTTTACTTAATAGTATTTCAATTTTGACTACTACGTTTTAACTACCATCATGTGTAACTCCATATAAATGTAATATCAAAAAAGAATCTTCATACTTGGAGAGGAGGAAAAAGAGCCAAGTTGGAGGAAAAATTGAAAAGCTCTCATTTGTAGAAATATTAGCCCAGGTTTCACCGTTTACTGATTCCTTAACCTTCACAGAAAAATTCAAATCTATGAAACTCAGTTTTCTTATTCATCATTCTTTTTTCTTAACAGCAATTTTATGAAGATCATATAAAATTAAGCATATAGATGAGCTTTAAATAATATAGAGCAAGTTTTAATTCAAATTATGATTTTATTTATTTAACAGAAAGAAACACAGCCAGAGAGGGAACACAAGCAGGGGGAGTGAAAGAGGGAGAAGCAGGCTTCCTGCCGAGCAGGGAGCCCGATGTGGGACTTGATCCCAGGTCTCTGGGATCATGACCTGAGCTGAAGGCAGTCACTTAACCAACTGAGCCACCCAGGCGCCCTGATTCTATTTTTTTGAGTTGAATTTGAGATTCTATTGCTTTGCCAATTTCTTCTTTACAATTTCCAGTTAGCCTGGCAAATTCTAAATAAATGTGTGTGGGAAAAGATATTGATGGTTTCATGTCTATTCATGATTTTGGTATATTTTCTTCTGATCTAGGTTGGTGGTTCCTAATGTCATCATAGCTTTCCAAGTGTCCTGACTTGGACATTATTCAAGAATTCCTCCACTTCGCTTTCACTTTGTGGCTTCCTGTCAAGCGAAGACTCAAATTCAAGGTGTTTTCTTGTTTTTTGTTTTTTAGTTTCTAAAGCTTCCTACAATCTTGCAGCATGTGACCTGCACGGTCTCCTAATCCCATAAACTCTAAATCACATCCCCTACTCTCCAAACTACATACCATTTTTCTGTTCTTACAGCCCACCTAGAGTTTCTCAGTTGTCATGAATTCTGTGTGTGAGGCCCTAGGTTGTGGGAGCCGGGTGTTGCTCAGCACACATGTAAGCTGCCTAAATTTAACAACTATAACTGCTGCATGAGTAAAGGATCTTGCTTGTTCATCAGTGCTCCAGGGTACAGTAAATTTTGATTTCTCTACTTTAATCTTGTTGGTACGCATGTCTAATTATGCTTGTTGGTTTAGCGCTATGTGGAGAGTGTTAGGTTAACATTATTATCTAGAGTTTGCTCATCCCGAACTGTCAGCCACAAGACTAGAGCCAAACATCTAGAGTTGAAACAATATGACTATGGTTGGGTCAACATTGCTCCTAGGCTCTGTTTCATTTTAGAGATTTATGACTTGGATGTAAATATTCACATTGAACTCCACCATGCCCGGCCTTTTTGGGCCCTTCTCACTGTGTTTCAGAGGATCTCAAAATCAGGTAAGAAGATGACTGGTATTTGGGGAACCATTTTTTGTTTTGTTTTGTTTCTGGTTATTCTTTGGATTTTCAAACGGCTCATTCAATTTAATGTAAAATAGACCTCATTGCTGCTTTTAATTTTAATGTATTTCAGATAGGTAAAAATGTGTGTGCACAAAAGTTAACCATTTCAAGACTATTGTGACGGGATAAGTGAATCCATCATGCTATTGAGACTGAAGAAATACATTTCCAAGAGTTACTGAAGTAAACTCTGATTTACTTGGTAGTTTCTCCATCTCTGACTATAAAATTATAATTATCATGTGCAGATCCATGTAATTTTTGTAATATATAGCATATTGTCTTGATTTGCATTTTGTGATTTCCTGAAAATCGCCTGCAATTCTGTTTCTCAAAGCTCACACCTTTGATTTTCAAGTGTGCAACATCTTTTTCTCAATTTAATGTTTCAAAATCTGATGGCAAAGGGTGACAGCAGTCCCTGTTTGCATTTCCAAGTTGGAAGTGTGAAATTGTTACCTTCCTGGGATTCCAGGACATGACAATGTAGTCTCTTCTGTTCTCAGTCAAATTATAACAAGTCTGAGCAAGGTAGGCACCTGCACATACTTGCACTTGGCTGGGGAAAAAGGTGAGAACTCTTTGTGACTGAAGAAGGTAAAAAACTCTTTTGTCTCTTCTTTCACATCCAGGTTCTATCCACTAATGGTGATGTGACCTTGGGCTGGTTAGGTAATCAGGATTTGGCTCATTTTCTTTTCTGTTAAAATAAAAATGATAAATAATACCCGTTTTGTAAAGATGCTCCTAAAATTAAATAAATTAATTGTGAAGATAGTAGAAACAAACATGCCTGGCAGTTACTATTTTAATCATTAAGCTTTGTGACTAAAAACCCTTCAGTGTTTATAAGTTATGGGGCAGGAACCCATTGGAGGATGGTTTGCCACATTTTAAATATCCAAAAATGTTCTCCAAAAGTAACTTAACTGTTAAGCATTTCATTTGGCATCATAGCCCTTTGAATGTAGAGTTATTGATAAATGATGTACAGAACCCAGAAAGCAGCTGTAGAGAACTTTTGAAAGAAGGATCTATACCTGAATATGCAAATTTCTGTGGTCAAGTATAAACTTTTGGGAGAAAAACCTGCTTAGGCATTGCCTTAGGGTACAAATGTTAACTGTGGATTTCTTAAACCTCTTTCTAATCAGTTGCAGATGAGACAATTGCACAGATATTGGAACAAGACAGACTCTGCTTCTCGTACAGACATGGCCACTCACCCATTGTGATTTTGAGGAATCTCCTCAAACTGTTTGAACCTGTGTCATCACCAGCTAAGTGAGGCTAAAATATTTGCTTGGAAGTCAGCTTTGAGAAAAAGAGAAAGAGAACACAGCTTACTGCTTGCTAATATAACACAGTGCTTACTTTCCTCTCCTTGACTGCACCAAGGGCTCAAAAGGACACATTGAGGCAGAGTGCGCCTTTTCCCTGGTCCACCAGGTTCTGCCCCCAGAGATAGAAATATGGCAGCCTGGCCAGGTGTAGCAGCGTCCACAGCTCAACAGTATACAAAAATATTCCGGCTATCTCTTTTTTCCAAGGAAGCTAAAGGAGCAAATTTTTCCAGTTTATCTCTACCCAAAATCCTCTTGTTCATAAGGTGCAATCAAAGTGTGACACAGCCTAAGTCCCTTATGATCACCACCCTTAGTTTTTCTTATGATCAGCTACAGCGTTTCTGGAGGGAAGCAAAAATGAAACATTCAGTTTGAGGGTTGCCTGGATGGCTCAGTCAGTTAAACATCTGCATTCAGGGGCGCCTGGGTGGCTCAGCTGGTTAAGCGACTGCCTTCGGCTCAGGTCATGATCCTGGAGTCCCGGGATCGACTCCCACATTGGGCTCCCTGCTGGGCAGGAAGCCTGCTCCTCCCTCTCTCACTCTCCTTACTTGTGTTCCCTCTCTAGCTGTGTTTCTTTCTGTTGAATAAATAAATAAACTCTTAAAAGGACAAAAAACAAACAAACAAACAAAACCATCTGCAAGCTCAGATCATGACCCAGGGGCCTGGGATTGACCCTGCTCAGCCCGGATTCTGTTTGTCCCTCTCCCTCTGCTGCTGTTGCCCCTGCCCCTGCTTGTTTGTGCTCTCTCTGTTTCTCTGTCTCTCAAATAAATAAAATCAAAAAAAAAAAAAAAAAAAGGAAAGAAAAGAAAAGAAAAGAAAAGAAAAGAAAAGAAAATTTAAAGCAATATCCAGTCTGCACCAGTAGCCCCCATGATCAAAATATAATCAGAAAAAAACATATAATCAGGATTGGGGCGCCTGGGTGGCTTAGTTGGCTAAGCTTGGGTCATGATCCCAGAGTCCTGGGATCCAGCCCTATGTCTGCCTTCTTGCTCAGTGGGGAGTCTGCTTCTCTCTCTGTCTGCCTCTCCTCCTGCTTGTGCTTGCTCTGTCTCTCTCTCTCCCTGACAAATAAATTAATAATCTTTTTAAATTAAAAAATGCAATCAGAATACAAAATTTTTGACAATGTA
>PITA01013123.1:0-22680 GCA_004023965.1 Spilogale gracilis
AACTGGTGCAGCCGCTTTGGAAAACAGTGTGGAGATTCCTTAAAAAATTAAAAATAGAGCTACCCTATGACCCTGCAATTGCACTACTGGGCATTTACCCCAAAGATACGGATGTAGTGAAAAGAAGGGCCATATGTACCCCAATGTTCATCGCAGCAATGGCCACAATCGCCAAACTGTGGAAAGAGCCAAGGTGCCCGTCAACAGATGAATGGATAAAGAAGATGTGGTACATATATACAATGGAATACTATGCCTCCATCAGAAAAGATGAATATCCAACTTTTGTAGCAACATGGACTGGACTGGAAGAGATTATGCTGAGTGAAATAAGCCAAGTAGAGAAAGTCAAGTATCACATGGTTTCACTTACTTGAGGTGCATGAGGGGTAACCTGGAGGACAGTGGGAGAAGGAAAGTAAATGGGAAGCAGGGTAATCCAGGGAGAAAAACGAAACAGAGACTTTGGACACAGAAACAAACTGAGGGACTTGGAGGGATGGGAGAGCCTGGTGGTGGGTACTTGGGGCACCTATTGCGTGGAGCACTGGGTGTGGGGAATGGGGAATGAATCTTGGAACAACTGAAAAAAAATGTAACAATAAAAAAAAAATTAAGGGGCGCCTGGGTGGCTCAGTTGGTTAAGCGACTGCCTTCGGCTCAGGTCATGATCCCGGAGACCCGGGATCGAGCCCCACATCGGGCTCCCTGCTCGGCGGGAGGCCTGCTTCTCCCTCTCTCACTCCCCCTGCTTGTGTTCCCTCTCTCGCTGTGTTTCTCTCGGTCAAATAAATAAAATCTTAAAAAAAAAAAAAAAAAATTAAAAAAATTGGTTGCCCATTTTAAATATGTGGGTCTATTTCTGTACTTTTAGTTTTGTCCAGCTGATCTCTATGTTTATCATTTCTCTAAAATCACACTGTCTTGATTAAGTAGTTCTAAAGTAAATCTTAAAATCAGGTAGGTGCACATCTACAACTTTATTCCTTGATTACTTTCATTAGTATTTCAGCATAAAGTGTTTCAGCATGAAGATCTTGCACATATTTTGTTAGGTAAATACATTTAAAACTGTTTATTTCTTTTTGGTATTACTGCATATGATATATTTCCCAAAACTTTTAATTTCCAATTATTCACTGAAATATCGATTTTTTTTATATATTGCCTTACTATCCTGCAAACTCTTAGTTTTAATAGCATTTTGATAGGTTCTTTGACATTTTTTCCATAGATATTCACATTATCCAAGAATAGAGAAAGGTTTTCTTTCTTCCTTTCTACCTTTCCCTTCTTTTTCTTGTCTTACTGTCATGGTTATGTCAGAAAATATATTTTGTATTACTATAATTCATTTAGATTTTTCATGGATTTTTAGGATCCAGAATATGATGTATCTGGGTTAATGTTTCCTGAACACATGAAAAAAAATGTATATTCACCTGGTTGGGGCGGTATGTTTTACAAATGTCAATTAGATTAAGATGGTTGACAGTGTTGTTCAAGTCTTCTATATCCTTACTGATTTTCTGTCTATTTACTCTAATAATTACTGAAAGAGAAGTGAGCTCTTCAATATAACTATGGATTTGTCTAGTTTTGCTTTCAGTTCTCTGTTTTTACATGATGTATTCTTTAGCCATGTTGTTGGGTATAAATGCTTAGAATTTTGTTTTCTTGTTGGTGAACTGATGTGTGTGTACTGTCTTTTTGGGGAGCGTTGAGGGATAAATGTTGGGCTGTCCATTCTCTTTGGCTTTATTCTGTTGTTCAGTTGTTGTTTTCTTAAGCGGGATACCAAGGCTCATTCAAAAAGGAAAAAATGTGATCCTCTGAATGTGCTTTTTAAAAAAAGTAGGTGATGTCATTTAAGTCACAATGATCTCTCTTCAGATTAAGATTCTGATTATCTGGAGCATCTGGGTGGCTCAGTTGGTTAAGCATCTGACTCCTGATTTCAGCTCAGGTTGTGATCTCAGAGTCGTGAGATCAAGTCCAGCACTGGGTTCTGAGCAGGGCAGGAAGCCTGCTTGGGATTTCCTCTCTCCTGCTCCTCCCTGCTCGCCCCCCAAAATCTATTAGCACTTAAATATAGATTTTTTTTTATAGTTGAAGGTAACTTTCTCAAGTAGTTTTTCTCTGAAATAAAAGTAGCTGCACTGAGTTTTACCTTACATGCATTTTAATGATGTTATTCTTGACTTTCAATATTTTAAAGTGCAGTTGGAGTTTTTAAAATTTAATCTGCACTCATACCAACCTGCACCAAACATTCATCAAAATGTTTTACACGGATTTTTCATTCATCAACTTTCTGCCCTTTAGAACACAGTCCCCCAGCTGCTTCACTCTACTGAGATCCACTCCAAAAAGACATCAGATGAAAGCCAAATATTATTTACAGCTTGCCCACATGCACTGCACATCTGTGTTCATCTCAGATAAAAGGTTACAATGCAGGTCCAAAGGCTGATGTGGAAATTACTAATCAGCTTCACCTGAGTAAGCGATCTACTCACAGGCTGAGAGAAAGTGGAGGAATGCAATGGAGTCGAAAAGCAAAGCATACATAAACACAGTGGCGGAGCACTGCCCACACTGACTTTGGCCCACGACCTTGTCTGTGTCCCCATGATGACCTCCCTTGGCGCTACATGTTCCAGGCCCCTTGAAGATTAATATATGCCATGACCAGAATACAGGGAGGCTTATCCTGGTCTTCCCTGAATATGTTTAGATAACTATTAGAAATAACATAGCTTCTTCCTCTTCCTGACGCACAGATGGCACCAAAAGGTCTGTTAAATGTTAGCAACCAAGGAAGTGTACGCAGATCCTTTGACCTCACTACAGCGCCCTCCCACATGTTCTCTTGTTCTATAAAACCATAGACCAAGGTCTGGATTTTAAAAAAATAGATGTGCAGCTGTCCAGATCACTGCCTGTTCAATCCTGTCAGCAAGTTACCTTGAATAAAACTCCAAACTATAAGGCATTGCCTCTGTTTTTTGGTCTCAAAGTGCCTTCTCAGTTTACAGTCCCTCTTCCACTTTCTAACACACAGTTATTACTATTAAATAAAAACATTCATATTCCCAATAGACGTGGTAATTGCCTGTATTTTTTTAAAAAATGATTCTTTCTAGGCAACCCATGGAATGGGAGAGGATATTTGCAAATGACACTACAGACAAAGGGCTGATATCGAAGATCTATAAAGAGCTCCTCAAACTCAACAACCAAAATAAAAATAACCATATAAAAAAATGGGCAGGAGACATAAAGAGGCACTTCTCCACAGAAGACATACAAATGGCTAACCGACACATGAAAAAATGTTCGCCATCACTAGCCATCAGGGAAATTCAAATCAAAACCACATTGAAATACCACCTTATACCAGTCAGAATGGCCAAAATTAACAGGACAGGAAACAATAAGTGTTGAGAGGCTGCGGAGAAAGGGGAATTCTCTTACACTGTTGGTGGGAATGCAAGCTGGTGCAGCTGCTTTGGAAAAGTGTGGAGAATCCTTAAAAAAATTTAAAATAGAGCTACCATATGACCTTGCAAGGATACAGATGTAGTGAAAAGAAGGACCATATGTACCCCAATGTTCATTGCAGCAATGGCCACAACCACCAAACTGTGAAAAGAGCCAAGGTGCCCTTCAACAGATGAATGGATAAAGAAGATGTGGTACATATATACAATGGAATATTACACCTCCATCAGAAAGGATAAATATCCAACTTCTGTAGCAACATGGACTGGATTGGAGATTATGCTGAGTGAAATGAACCAAGCAGTGAAAGTCAAGTATCATAGGGTTTCATTTACTTGTGGAACATAAGGAGTAATATAGAGGATAGTAGGAGAAGGAAAGGAAATGGGAAGTGGGGTAAATCAGGGAGGGAGATGAAACATGAGAGACTTTGGACTCAGAAACAAACTGAGGATCTTGGAGGGGCGGGGGTGTCGGGATGGGAGAGCCTGGTCTTGGGTACCAAGGGCATGTATTGCATGGAGCACTGGGTGTGGGGCATAAACAATGAATCTTGGAACACTGAAAAAGTAAAATAAAATAAATTATTTTAAAAAAATGATTCTTTCTAATGGCTGAAAATAAGCCTCTAATTCTCTTTTTCTAGATTCCCTATCAAATTTGTTATCAATAGTTCCTAATCTTTCTCATATCCAAAACACCTTTTCTAATCTCTACCATAAGCTATTGACCAGACAGACTTCTTCCTTCAAAAGGAAGGATAAGGCCACTAAATACACTCCACCAACTTCCTTTGGCTCTACCTCTAAGTTCTTCTCTATATTCCCGCATTGGCTGAAAGATATGCCCTTTTCAGTCATCATCCTTTTGTGCATGTATATAGCTTCCTTTCTTCGGGTGAAAACCTGTGCCACTGATTCCTATTTGCATCTTTCTGCACAAGCACACTCTAGCACCCAACTCATGCAAAATATGCCCACTTACTTTTCCAACATTTTTTCAGCACCTACCACATACAAACTCACTGAATTACTGAGAGATAAAGTTAAAAAAAATCCTATCTCCCTTTCAGCAAACTTATAAGCTAGTGGGAACGATGACCGTGAAATAATTATAATCTTGCATATATAGTTTAAGAGCAAAGGCATATAGAGCATAGTCATGACACAAAGGAAAGAAAAGTTAATTCAGCTTGGTTCCTGAGGAATTATCTTTTAAAAAATATTTATTTTTATCAAGATTACCCTCTCTTTTCTTTCCTTATTACAAACAGGCTCAGGTCTCCTCTAGCCTAAACCATCCCAAGATGCTTAAACTAACCTCACTCTGTCATCCCTTTCACTAGCACATTTTTTAAAAAAGGTCCCTTATACTATCTACAAATCCAACCCACTGTCTTTTACTCATTCGTGTTTTAAGTAAATGTGATCTGGTTTTTGATTTCCACCACTACCTTGACACCTTTCACCAAATCAAAGTTGGATAACCCACTCAACACCCTCAGTCACCTTTTCTCAGTCCTTTCACACGGTCTCTCTGCTATGAAGGACACATATGGGCCCTCCTCTCAAAATTTTCCATGACCCGTATCATACTTCATTTCCCTAATGTATTTCCCTTCTCTCCCTTTTTTTGTTCAGTCTTTTTGGAACTCACTTCACATTGCTGACAAAAGGAAAGTGTTAGCCAAGACTCCACTTTAAGACATGGCTTTTGACATCCTACCTCCTCTCTCCATTATTTTGTTCTCCTTTTCTCCCACAAGAAACAAAAACAAAAACAAAAAACCCTCATGATAATCATCCTTAAGTAAACTGGGGAGAAGAAAAAAGTCAGAAGGTCTGACTTCAGTTCTGGTTCTACCACTGACCTATGTGCATCCATGGGCATGTCATATCATATGTGGCTCCATAAAAGATAATAAATAGCTTTCTTATGTTCCTTCCAACCCCATAGTTCCACATTTCTAAATGGGAAGAACATCAGATTTCCAGTTCTGACTTCTCTAATGTAGGACAAATCCATATTCAGTCTGCCATTTAAATAACCCACCCCTAAATTCTACCCCCTGAAACTCTTAACATACTACATATGTTAAGTAAGTTGAATTTAAATTCAAAAAAAGAAAAAGAAAATAAAAATCCCTCCTCTAAACCTAATCTCTCAAATCAACATCTTTAAAGTTGTCTATTAAGCTTATGTACTGGGGCCTCCATTATCTTAAGCTTGAAATCCTAATAATATATACATTGACTGTCTTTTATTTTTGCATTCTCTTTTTCCAATTCCCACTCTCCAACCCCCCGACCCCGGGAATAACTCAGAGAGTTTATCTTTTGGAGGTTGGAAGGTGGCAGCAGAATAAGAGGACCCTAGGTTCGCCTTATAGCATGACTCCAACTAGGTAACGATCAAATCATCCTAAATACCTCAGAAATTGACCTGAAGACTGGCAGAACAAACTCCACAATGAACAGTAAAGAGGCGACTTCAAAGAAGGTAGGAAGTGCAGAGATATAAACTGGGAGAGAAAGGAGTCACCACTGCGTAGGGAGGGAGCCATGGTTGTAGAGAAGAGGAAGAGACAGACTAACTCACAGGCAAGCTCACGGGAAAAGAAATCCCTATAGCAATTGGCTTGGGAAGTGAGAGAGGATGAATTTCTTGAGTTCTTGCAACCAGGAGGGCTTAAAGCCTGGAATTTTAAAGCTCAGCAAGCTTTGCTCTGGGAGAGCTTGGAGGGTATTGGGGTTGCTCTTGGAGAAAAGGCGGGGCAAACAGTCTGGCAACATACAGCCTGTAAACAGGGATCTGAAGAGTACGTAGGGCAAACAATGGAGAGATTATCTGCTCATCTTGGTAGGCATTCCACAGAGAAAGCGTTCACGAGACCCCTCTGGGAACAAAAGAACTGGTGGGTGCCATTTCCCTCCCTGGCCCAGCATACACACTGAGCCACCTGCAAGAAGCAGTGCAATACTGGCATTTGCTACCTAACTTATACCAAGCACCGACCCCCTACACTCTGGTGGAACTGCCCTTCCCACTCACCTTGCCTCAGTCCTACAGCTCAGAGCCTTCCCCCAGAAAGCCAGCCCAAACACCTGCTCACACCATGTCCCCTGACTGAGGAGTTTTGTAAAGTCTCAGTTCTGACAGCGGTAGCAATGGGTCTCATTTTACACACAGACCAGATCACACCTCATTAAAACATGCCAAGACTGAGGTCAGGGACCAAACACTGCTCTCAACAGGCAAAGATAGCTTGCAGACAAATGTTCTGAAGGATAAAGCAGCCAGGACAAAATAGCAGAGCTCACATAGCACACGCTGGAAACACTCCCAGAAGCATCAGGTCCTGGGGAATACAGGGTACTACATGGCAGGGCACTACAGGACCACTTCTTCATAAGGCCATTAACCACAAAAACAGGAGATATAGCTGACTTTCCTAATACAGAAAAAGAGATACAGAGACTAAGACAAAATGAGGAGAGAGAACAACTTATCCCTAATAAGAGAACAGGACAAGGCCATGGCCAAAGATCTAAGCAAAACAGATAGAAGTAACATGCCTAATAGAGAATTTAAAGTAATGATCATAACGGTACTCACTGGACTAGAGAAAAGAGCAGAAGACATGACTGAGACCCTTAACAGAGACAAGGTATAACATAGCCCAGAAAAAAGACACAATACACGAAATAAGAAACACACCTGATGGCATGAACAGCAGGCTAGAAGAAGCAGAAGAATGACTTAATGACATAAGGACAGAGTAATGGAAAGTAATCAAGCTAAACAAAGACAGAAAAAAGAATTATACAAAACAAGAATAGACTTAGGGAACTCTGACCCCATCAAACATAATAACATTCATATTATAGGAGTCCCAAAAGAAGAAGAGAGAGATAAGTGGGCAGAGAATTTATTTGAAGAGATAACAGCTGAAAACTCTCCTAATCTGGGGAAGGAAAAAAGATATCCAGATCCAGGTGGCATAGAGAACTCTCATCAAAATCAAGAAAATGAGACTGACACCAAGACATATTATAACCAAATTAGCAAAATATACTTATAAAGAAAAAATTTCAAAAGCAGCAAGACAAAAAAAAAAAAAAAAAGACAGTAACTTCAAAGGGAAAATCCATAAGACTAGCAGGAGATTATTTTTAGCAGAACCTTTCCAAGCCAGAATGAAGTGTCATGATTTATTTAAAGTACTGAACAGGAAAAATCTACAGCCAAGAATACTCTATCCAGCAAAGCTATCACTCAGAATAGAGAGATAAAGAGTTTCCCAGACAAACAAAAACTAAAGTAGCTCAAGACCACTAAACCAGCTTTGCAAGAAATATTAAAGGGGACACACTGAGTGGAAAAGAGAGACCTGGAGTGAAAGTATAAGGGTAGGAAACACCTAAAAATGAGTATTTCTGTAAAAATCAGTCAAGGAACTCACAAAATAATAGAATATAAAATATAACCTAAAAACTGGGAAGGAATAAAAAATGGGTTCAAATTTAATAATCAACTCAACATAGACTGTTACACACAAAAGAGACTATATAAAAACCTAATGAAAACCATATATTGAAAACCACTAATATGCAAAGAATAAAGAGAAAGAAATCCTAATATATCGCTAAAGAAAAAAAGCAAACCATGAAAGGGAGAAGAAAGGATCAGAGAAAATCTTCAGAAAAAATCATAAAACAAATAATAAAATGACAATAAATACATATCTATCAATAACGACTTTGAATATAAATAGACTAAAGACTCCAATCAAAAGATACAGGCTGACAGAGTAGGTTAAAAAAAAGAAGACCCACTATATGTAGCCTACAAGAGACTCATTTTAGACCTAGACACCCACATATTGAGAGTGAAGGGATGGAGAAACATTTAATGCAAATGGATATCAAAAGAAATCTGCAGTGCCTGGGTACCAGTCAGGTTAAATGGGTCATGACCCCCGGGGTCTTGGGATTGAGTCCCACTTCAGGCTCCCTGCTCAGTGGGGAGTTGCTTCTCCCTCTGTCTCTCTCTCTCTTCCTCTCATGAATAAATAAATAGTATCTTTAAAAAAAGGAAAAAAAAAAGAAAAAGAAAGCCAGAGTAATACTTATACCAGACAAAACAAACTTCAAAACAAAGACTAACCAAAGACAAAAGGTACTATTATCCCAGAAAGAGGCTAATACAACAAGAAAATATTGCAAATATTTATGTACTTAACATAAGAGCACCCAAACACATTAAACAGTTAATAACAAACACAAAGGAACTAATCAATACTAACACAATAATAGTAGGGGTATTTAACACCCCCTTACAACAACAGATCATCTAAATAGAAAATCAACAAGGAAACAATTACTTTGTATGACACACTAGAAGAGATAGATTTAACAGATATAGTCAGAACATTCCATTCTAAAACAGAAGGATATATATTCTTTTCAAGTGTACACAGAACTTTCTCTAGAACAGATCATGTACCAGCCCACAAAACAACTCTGAACAAATTCAAGAAGCCTAAAGTCTTACCGTTCATCTTTTCTGATCACAACACTATGAAGCTAGAAGTCAACAACTAGAAAAAAATCTTGAAAAACCACAAGTACATGGAAGTTAAACAGCATGCTAGTAAACAATGAATGAGTCAACCAGGAAATAAAAGAAGAAATAAAAAAGTACATGGAAACAAATGAAAATAAAAATACAATGGCCCAAAACTTCTGTGTTACAGCAAAACTAGTTCTAGGAGGAAATATATGGCAACACAGGCCTACCTCAAGAAGCAAAAAAAATCTCAAATAAACAATCTCACCTTACACCTAAAGGAGATAGAAAAGAGCAACAAACAAAACCTAAAACCAGCAGATGAAAGGAAATAATCATAGTTAGAGCAGAAATAAGTGATTAAGAAACTAAAAGAACAATAGAACAGATAAATGAAACCAGGAGCTGGTTCTTTGAAATAATCAATAAAACTGATATACCTCTAGTCAGACCTATCAGAATGAAAAAAGGCTCAAATAAAATTACAAATGAGAAGGAGAAATAGCAACCAATACCACAGATATACAAACATTATAAAAGAATATTATGAAAAACTATTGCCAACAAATTGGACAACCTAGAAGAAATAAATACCTAGAAACATATAAATTACCAAACTGAAACAGGAAGAAAAAGAAAAGTTGAACAGGCTGATTAGCAGAAATTGAATTAATAAAAAAAACTCCCCAAAAAAGTCCCCAACCAGATGGCTTCACAGGCAAATTCTATCAAACATTTAAAGAAAAGTTAATACCTATTCTTCTCAAACTATTCCAAAAAATAGAAAAGGAAGGAAAAATTTCAGACTCATTCTATGAGGCAAGCATTACTCTGATACCAAAACCAGGTAAAGACTCTACTGGGAAAAAAAAAAGAAAAATACAGGCCAACATCCCTGATGAACAGAGATGCAAAAATTCTCAACAAAATACTAGGAAACCAAATCCAACAATACATTTCAAGAGTCAGCCACCGCGATCAAGTGGAATTTATTCATGGATTCCAGGGTGGTTCAACATTCCCAAATCAATCAAGACACAGCACACCAAAAAGAGAAGGAATAAGAACAATATGATCATTTCAACAGATGAAAAAAAAGCATCTGACAAAGAACAACATCTATTCATAAAAACCCTCAACAAAGTACATTTGAGGAAACATCATCCCTCAACATAATAACAGCCATATGTGAAAAACCAATAGCTAACATCATCATTAATGCAGAAAAACTGAGAACCTTTTCCCTAAGGTCAGGAACACAACAAGGATGTCCACTTGCATCACATTTATTCAACATAGTACTAAAATTCCTAGCCACAGCAATCAGACAACAAAAAGAAATAAAAGGCATCTAAACTGGTAAGGAAGAAGTAAAACTTTCACTATTTACAGATTCTGTGATACTGTATGCAGAAATCTTAAAAGACTCCACCAAAAAATGTTAGAACTGATAAAGAAGAATTCAGTAAGTCACAGGATACAAAGTCAATGTACAGAAATCTGTTGCATTTCTATACACCAATAATGAAGCATCGGAAACAGAAATTAAGAAAACAATCCCATTTACAACTGCACCAAAAGTGATGAGATACCGAGGAATAAACCTAACCAAAGAGATGAAAGAGATATTGTGAAAACGACACAAAGATATATCAAGACATTCTATGCTCATGGACCGGAATGGAAGAATAATTTTAAAAGGTCTATATTACCCAAAGCAACCTACACATTTAATGCAATCCCTATCAAAATTTCTAGTTCTTTCACAGAACTAGAACAAATAATCCTTAAATTTGTATGGAACCACAAAGGACCCAGAATAGTCAAGATAATCTTGAAAAATAAAGCTGGAGGTTCACAATTCCACATTTCAAGTTATATTACAAAGCCATAGTAGTCAAAAACACTATGGTACTGGGATAAAAATAGACACATACATCAATGAAACAGAAGAGAAAGCCCAGAAATAAAACCACAGTTATATGGTCAATTAATCTTTAACAAAGCAGAAAATATCCACTGGGAAAAAGACGGTCTTTTCAACAAATAGTGTTGGGAAAATTCAACAACCACATGCAAAGTAACGAAACTGGACCACTTTCTTAACACTAAACACAAAAATAAATTCCAAATGGATTAAAGACCTAAATGTGAGACCTGAAACCACCAAATCCTAGAAGAGAACACAGGCAGTAAGTAACCTCTGTGACATTTTTTTCTACACATGTCTCCTGAGGCAAGGGAAATAAAAGTAAAAATACACTATTGGGATTATATCAGAATGAAAAGCTTCTGCATAGAAAGGAAATAAGCAACAAAATTAAAAGGCAACCTATGGAATGGAAGTAGCTATCTGCAATAACATATCCAACAATCCAAAAATCAACACCCCAAAAATAAATAATCCAATTAAAAATGGGCAAAAGACATGAACAGACATTTCTCCAAAGAAGATACACAGATGCTCAAGAGATGCATGAAAAGATGTTCACATCATCACTTAGCATCTGGGAAATGCAAATCAAAACTACAATATCACCTCACATCTGTCAGAATGGCTAAAATCAACAAAGAAAAACAAGTGTTGGTATGAATGTGGAAAAAAGGGAAACCTCTTGCCCTCTTGGTGGGAATCCAAACTGGTGCAGCCACTTTGCAAACCAGTATGAAGGTGCCTCAAAATGTTATAAAATAGAACTATCCTATGATCCAGCAATTGCACTTCTAGGTGTTTGCTCAAAGGATACAAAATTATAGATTTGAAGGTGCACCCCGATGTTTCTAACAACATTATGAACCACAGCTCAATTATGGAAAGAGCCAAAATGTCCATTGACTGATGAATGGATAAAGATGTGTATGTGTGTACACACACACACACTCTCTCTCTCTCCCAATGGAATATTACCTAGCCATCAAGAAGAATGACATCTTGCCATTTGCAATGACAAGGATGGAACCACAGTGTATTAGGCTAAGTGAAATAAGTCAGAGAAAGACAAATACCATATGATCTCACTCGTATGTAGAATTTAAGAAAGAAAACAGTTGAACATATGGCAACGGGGAAAAGAAAAAAAGGAGAGAGGGAAAGAAGCCATAAGAGACTTTTAATGTTAGAAAACAGACTGAGGATTGAGGGAGAGAGGTTGGTGGGGGATTGAGTATTAAGGAGGGCGCCTGTTACGATGAGTACTAGTGTCGTATGTAGTGATGAAACACTGAATTCTTCCAGAAACCAATACTGCACTGTATGTTAACTACCTAAAATTTAGATTAAAAAAGAAAAGAAAGTTAAAAATAGATCTACCGGGGCGCCTGGGTAGCTCAGTTGGTTAAGCGACTGCCTTCGGCTCAGAGACCTGGGATCGAGCCCCACATTAGGCTCCCTGCTCAGTGGGAAGCCTGCTTCTCCCTCTCTCACTCCCCCTGCTTGTGTTCCATCTCTGGCTGTGTTTCTCTCTGTCAAATAAATAAAATCTTAAAAAAAAAAGAATTAAAAAAAATAGATATACCTTATTATCTAGCAATCATACCACTAGGTATTAACCCAAAGAATATAAAACATACATTCAAAAGCATACATGCACCCCTATGTTCATAGCAGCACTATTTACAATAGCCAAAGTATGGAAGTAGCCAAAGTATATATCAACTAAAAAATAAAGAAGATGTATTATATATACACAATGGAATATTATTCAGCCATAAGAAAGAATGAAATCTTGTTATTTGCCAAGAACACAGATGGAGCTAGAAAGCATAATGCTCAGCAAAATAAGTCAGAGAATGAAAATACTGTATGATTTTACTCATATGTGGAATTTAGGAATCAAAAGAACAAGAAAAAAAGAGAGACAAACCAAAAAACAGACTCTTAACTCTAGAGAACAAACTGATGGTTACCAGAGAGGAGGTGGGTTGGGGAATGGCTTAAATAAGTGATGGGGATTAAGAAGTGCACTTGTTCTGATGAGCATCAGGTGATGTATAGAATTATCAAATCATTATGTTGTGTACCTGGAAAAATATCATACCATATGTTAACTAACTAGCATTAAAATAAAAACATTTAAAAAAAAAAAAGAGTATGTCTTCCAGACAGTGTTCCTTGGTCTTGGTCTCTCCACCTGGTTATAGTTCCTCCTCTTAGAAAAGCTAAGACCTTCTATGTGTACTTCTCTCATTATACTTGGCATTTGTTTCCCCCCAGACCCTGGTGCTGGAGGAGCAGGATTTATAGGATTCTTTGCATCTTAAAACAGCACCTTGAGTACTGCCTTACCCAGAGTACCATAAAACTCTAAGATTTGAACTCAATTAACTAAATTCAATCTAAATTTTGGACACAGTAAAAGAAGTAGGGTTTCTAAGGTATTTTCTTTAAGAAAAAATAATTAAGGATACATAATGATTTGATGTTCCAGCTCTAAAACATACATTATTCCTCTTAAGCTAAGGAAGCTGATGCTCCTCTTGAATTCCTCAAATTCCAAGTCAACTCAAAAGCACATTATAGACAGTAATGCCACAATATTTTTTAAAGCATATTTACTAAATTACTCTTAAATACTTGGTCTTACATTTGGGTATTTCTTTCTTTTTTAAAAAAATCTCAATTATTTATAAGACAAAGTATTTTGGCAGATTATTCAACCTAATGAACTCTCATCAGAAGTGCAGATTTAACACAGCAAGAGGTGATGTCTATCAGAACATTTAGCCACTATATTCTCTTCTGCTTTACTCTACATGAGGCACAGAAAACAATTTCCCCAAATAAAATATGATGGCATTAATTTTCAGCTTCATTAACACGCTTCAATGCATTCCTCTAAAGATTTATTTTTTTTAAATGTTCCTAATTGAGACAGTAAAACAGACTGAGAGAGAAAAAAAAGCCTTCCAGCTTCCTTTATTATCAAGAAAAGAATGCATCCTAGCAGACAGAAGAAATAGAATTTCTAAGGACTGGAAGCCAGGCAAGTCAAGGCTTTCGCTTCCTCCACCTAGAAGACAGGGTGTGCGGTGTGAGGCCTGAGGCCAGTGAAGTTGAGAGCAGCAGCTGTGCCTGGCAGAATCGGACCTACCTGCTGAATCCCGGCGGGAGAGATCTTGTAGGACTGCAACTTCTGCTTCAGCAGCTCCGGGTCACTGTGGCGGAATGGGCACCCTGACAACACAAAACAAGCCGCACACCACCAAGGTTATTTCCCTGGGACTTAGTACAATATCACACTCCAGAGACTGTCTACGCTGCTCTTAATTGTCTAACAGCTTATTAATAAAAAAGTTAATTGCCCATGGGTGCAACTGCTTTCCTCTCTTTAAATGACGACTCAGTTGTACGGTTGTCAGGGTACTACAGGCTCAAGAGTTACATAAAACATTACAGCAGTCTCGGGTGAAGTTGCCCATTCACTAGGAAGAGGAAACAGTTTTAATTATACTGCTTGCTAACAAGCAGAGTCAACCACAAAGTAGCTGTAGTTGATCTAAAAACTTTAGACAATCTCGCATTTTATTTGTATTTTAGAAAATTACAGCAAAAGCCCATGAAAAGGAATATAAACAAAAATTGTACAAATTCTAAGAAATATAAAAATCTCCTGTCACTTGCAGATGTAAATTTTATGTCTATTTCCCATAGAGTAAAATCCACATTAATTTAGAGGAATTGCAGTTAGGAATGAGTTGGACAAACAGAAAAGTGTTTCATAGGAAAATAACTTATAATAGATACATGTTATCTCTGCAATATTTCATAAATAACACAATAATAAAGTTGGACTTGGGACGCCTAGGTGGCTCAGTTGGTTAAACGACTGCCTTCGGCTCAGGTCATGATCCCGGTGACCCAGGATCGAGCTCCCACATCAGGCTCCCTGCTCAGTGGGAAGCCTGCTTCTCCCTCTCTCACTCCCCCTGCTTGTGTTCCCTCTCTCACTGTGTTTCTGTCAAATAAATAAAATCTTAAAAAAAAAAAAAAAAAGATGGACTAGTAAAATATTTGCATAAATAAGAACACAAAGGAACTGAAATGTAAAAAAAAAAAAGTCCCATGCCAAAGTCTAGAAAAGTTCAGATGTTTTAATAAGATGTTGAAATGGTAAATCAAATACCTTATTTTAAAATTTAATATAGAAGTCAGATTACTTTTTTTAGGTACACAGATGATGGATCTATAAGTTAATTTACAAGAATTGTGCATTTTTAATGAAAACAATGGGAAATTGGTTGCAGCAAAAATAGAAAAAAGCCTAGATGCCAAACAAATGTGTTTACCAAAAATTGTCACTATAAATAAAAACATCCATGATAACAGTATGGGCTCCAACAAATAATACAATTCACAAAAATTCATAGCTTATGAATTATACTTCATTCAGATTAAAACTGTAATGATTTTTAATATAAGGAAACATTTTGAGAAGCTGTGTAGTACCTGGTTAAGACAGTTTGGAGCTAAAATGCCAGTATTTGAATCTTTGTTTAGCACTTACTAATGGGAGACCATAGGCAAATTTTGTATCTTGTTGCTGACTCAGCTTCACTTTCTGCCAAGTGAGGGAAATAATCACTCATACAACTCTGTGAGAATGGAAATATAAAGCTCTTATATGCTCCTGGCACACAGTAAACACTCAACATGTATTAGCTATCATTATGATTCTCAAAAAAATAACCATTCTGATAAGGCAATTTCAAAAGATCCTAAAAAGAAAGAAATGAGGCTGCATAAGGAATTCCTGATTAAGCCCAGAATTATTAAAGAACACTAAAAAGGAGATTAATTAAGTTATCTAAATTACATTTAAAATAATGACTGTATCTGTATGAAAAAGATAACAAAGGGCAAGCCAAGAAGACAGTGAAGATTGCCAAGGTACTAACCGTCACTAAAGTGTTCTAAGGCTACACTGACAATAAGCAGAACAGTAGAGAAGCTGGTGTTATTTTAACAGATGACAAAGAAAGTAAAACTCAGTAACTCCTGCTTCTTTTGTTTCTATCTGCCACATCAGAGAAAGTGATCTTCAAAACGAGAAACGGTTGAAGTAGGTAACTGAAAATGAAGTGAATGCATACCCAGTCACGTGTTTGAGGGGCCTTCCAACATACATTTGTGCAAGAGATGGATAAACATAGTCTGGAATACAGTTATACACAGACTCAGAACTGGTTGAACGACCATTCCAAGGAGGGCTGTTTAATGAAATAATATCAACACAAGGGACTAAACAGTTTTACAAATAACATAAACCAAAAAGAACAGAGACTTCTGGTTTCCAGTCTGGCACATGAGAGGCTTATATATCATCACTACATCCTAACAAGGAAAAAGCTGAACAAACTGAAAAATCAACAACTCTGCTGCTTAGTCTCATCAGAGAAGTAAGATCACAGGGCAACCACTGCTCCCCTCCCCCGCCCGGATGAAGAGAGAGGCAGCTACAAAGAATCACAACATACCAGAACAGAAATCTCTGGAGGAACCAGTGCTGGGGCAGGAAAAACCAACTTGTAATGACAAACTTCTTAAGCCTGGAAAATCTGAGTTAAAACTCCAAGGAGATCTAATCCTAGGGAGGCCCTATACTTTGTAAGCTTAACTTCCAGGAGCTCTACCAGATGCTCATGGTGAATAGCAGAGAAATTCTCTTGTGCTTCTGGCATGGGAAGTGGAAAAGCAACCATTTTGATACTCGAGAGCAATCTGTTCTTAATACGGTCTGCCCTCAGAACAAACTATTTCACCTGAGCCTAAAATTCTGGGGTTTTATCAGAGCCTAACCTACCTGGTGGTGGGGAGAAGAGGCAGGAAACAAAACTCTAGTCTTCCCTAGCCATCTGGTCCCACCTAGAGGGGAATAACTGAGAATCACGTTGACGTTCATAGCCCAAGGCCACAGGCTCACTAAAAGACTAATCAGGACTACAGAATATCACCCTCTCCACCTCCTTATTTACCAAAAGGCCTATTTATTGGAACTCTTTCCACCCAATATGTCATGTCTACCTTTTAAGAAGAAATTACAAGGCTTATCAAAAGGCAAAAAAATAGTTTAAAGAGACTGAACAAACATCAGAACTACAGTTAGATACAGCAAGGATATTAGAATTATCAGACCAAGAATTTAACTGATTAATGCTAAGAGCTCCAATAGAAAAGACAGACAATGTATAAACACAGGTAATGAATGCAGAAAGATGGAAATCCTGAGAACTAAAAAGATATGCTAGAGATCCAAAACACTGTAATGTAATGAAGAATGTCTTTGATGGGACTTATTAGTAGACATGACTGAGGAGCAATCTCTAAGCCTGAGGATGTATCAATAGAAACTTCTAAAAACAAAGAGAAAGCAATTAAGAAAATAAGAACAGAATATCCAAGAACTGTGGGACACTATGAAAGGTAGCAGTGAGAATATCAGAAGAAGAGATAAAGGAAGGAACAGAAGCAGAACTGAGGCAATAGTGATAGAGAATTTTCCCCAAATAAATGTCAGGCACCCAAGTACAGATCCAGGAAGTCCAAAGAACACCAAGCAGTATAAATGCCCCCTCCCCCCAAACAGAACTTAGATATACCATGTTCACACTTCAAAAAAAAGAAAAGAAAAGAAAAGAAAAGAAAAAAATCTTGAAAGAAGCCAGATGTAAAGAACACTTTACTTACAGAAAAGCAAAGATAACAATTATATCTAACTTATCCGCAGAAACCATGCAAACAAGAGAGTGGAATGATTGGTTGACTGATTGTTTTTTGGAGTGAAATATTTAAAGTATTAAGAGGAGGAAAAAAAAAAAACGCCACAAATCTAGAATTCTGTACCCTGTGAAATTATCTTCAAAAGACAAGAAGTAATAGACTTTCCAGACAAACAAGAAGTGACATTATTTGTTACCAGTGGAGTTGTAAGACAAGACATGTTAAAAGTTGTTCTTCAAAGAGAAAGAAAGCGATATAGGCCAGAAACTCAGACCTACCTAAAGACAAGAACATGAGAGGATAAATAAAGGTAATACAAAAACTTCAGAGTAAGGAACTTTATCAAGGATATTGCATAATAAGAAAGGGACTCCTACTCCAGGAAGATGTAACAGTCCTTAACGTGTATCCATCTAACAATAGAGTATCAAAATACGAGAGGCAAAACTGGTAGAACTGCAAGAAGAAACTGAGGTTTCCACTGTTTGAGACAGCAACACCTCTCTATCAGAAATGGAGAGACCAAGCAGGCAGTAAATCAGCAACAGTAATCGTAGAATTTAAAAGCACCATCAATTACTGTACCTGATATCTATAAAACGGCTATAGCCAATAACGGCAGATTACACATTCTTCTCAGTTCACATGCAAAAACAAACCACTACACTGCAAGATGAGGCTGGTGGTGGGGCAGGGTGTGCAAGTAAAGGAGCAGAGAGTATGCAAGAAGGCTCTCTCTACTCCCTGCTCAGTTTTGCTGTGAACCTAAAAGTACTCTAAAACAATTAAGTTTATTCATTTAAAAAAAAGGACAGATCAATGTTTCTGATAAATATGAACTTACAGTTTGCTAAGTATATTATTTTTTAACCAATAGGGTTTAAATTACAAAATAAAACAAACAGGGGCGCCTGGGTGACTCAGTCATTAAGCGTCTGCTTCCAGCTCAAGTCATGATCCCTGAGCCCTGGGATCAAGGCCCAGGATCAAGCCCCGCATCAGGCTCCCTGCTCGTCGGGAAGCCTGCTTCTCCCTCTCTCACTCACCCTGCTTGTGCTCCCTCTCTAGCTGGGTTTCTCTCTGTCAAATAAATAAATAAAATCTTTTAAAATAAATAAACAAACAAACAAATAAATAAACAAACAAACTAAAACAAACAGAATGGACTGGAATAAAGATTCAATTTCATAAGGAATAAGCAATATAAAATCCTGCATTTAAGCTCATAAAAATCAACTATGTGAGTGAGGTGTTCTAGAATCTGGACATTGATAGAGGAATCCCTGGGGGTTTTATTAGGCCAAATTAAATGTAAGTGAACTGCTTGGTGTGGCTGTTAAGAAAAATAATAAGATTTTTCTCAACTGAAGTATCAGGTCAATGTTTCAAAGTTTAGACGACATAAAAATTATCCAGGGCACTTGCAAATAAATCTGACTTCATAAATCTGAGGGTGGAGCTTGATAATCTGCATTTCTTGAAGGTACCTTAAGTAACTGACAAAAGTGATGAGAACCACTCATTGTGCATACCAGTACTGGCTACCTTTAATCTATTAAACATGAAAGAAAAGGTGTATTTTTAGTGCTCTGTGGACACAAGAAGCATCTTCCTTAGAATTCTCTTTCTGATTACTTGATCTTAATCCTTAACAGCCTAAAAGTATATAATCTTTTTTTTTTTTTTAAAGATTTCATTTATTTGACAGAGAGAAACACAGCCAGAGAGGGAATACAAGCAAGGGGAGTGAGAGAGGGAGAAGCAGGCTTCCCGCCGAGCAGGGAGCCCGATGTGGGACTCGATCCTGGGTCTCCGGGATCATGACCTGAGCCGAAGGCAGTCGCTTAACCAACTGAGCCACCCAGGCACCACCAAAGTGTATAATCTTTTAAAAGAACTCCATTCAAGATGCTCAATTTTCTTATACACATTAAAAAAAAAATAGCTAAAACAAACAAAAAGGTTCAACACATACCTCAGTAAGCTTAAGTAATCTAAAATATTCACTAATAAGGACTTATCATTCTCTGACATATTAGACAAATGAGGAGCTTTTCAAGGTATGCTCAGAGAATTATTTTTAAAAAGTTGTTGAGGGCACCTGGGTGGCTCAGTTAGTTAAGCGACTGCCTTCGGCTCAAGTCATGATCTCAGAGACCCGGGATAAGTCCCACATCAGGCTCCCTGCTCAGCGGGAAGCCTGCTTCTCCCTCTCTCACTCCCCCTGCTTGTGTTCCCTCTCTGGTTGTGTTTCTCTCTGGCAAATAAATAAATAAAATCTTTAAAAAAAAAAAAGTTGTTGAACTCAGAAATCCACAAAAAAGTTTAGACATTTTTTTAACCTACAGTAACTGAGGTGAATTGATAAGAGGTTTGATACCGCCACTTGCTCAATTCCTTACTTAATCTTCATTAATCAGATAATAATGATGAAAATAAAACATATCTTTCCTCGGTAATCTTTTGAAAATTAAAGAATTGACAATTCTAAAACTCAAGGTACTCAACTTCGAAAATGTTAGAAGAACCTGTATCAGTCTCCTAGTCCTGAGAGAAACAGAAAAGAGCAGGTGAAGGGAGGAAACAGAACTGAAAAGCCTGGTCCAGCACCATCCGAAGCATAGCTGTGTATATTCTCTTGCTGACCTAGGTGATGTGCTCATACAAAAGCCATCACAGAGAGTCTCACTGTTTCCCACAGAGCTCAAGGGTTTCTACAGTTCACAAACATATATCCAGTGGAAGCACTTACCATGATAATCCCCTTGGCTTGGTGGATTGGTTAGAATAATCTTCATGCAACTGAAAGGCGTATAGTCTGTCCTCTTGCCTTCCTTTCCAAAGCTATGACGGATATTGTATGAGTAGCCTTTATCAAACTGATGGGAGGAAAAAGAGAAAAAGTCAGTCAATATCATACGGTATCGTGTCAGCAGTGCCAGCTAGAGTCAGAGTATAAAATGGTATTTTCTAGAATAAATTCAGCATTCATTGGCAAACGTACATATCATATACATCATTTGAGTCCTTCATGTATAAATAAATTTTTTAAAAGTACAAAACGTTGGGGAAACAAATTTCTCAGGTAGAGACACAGAACCTTAAGGTGAGGATAATCCTTTTCTAAGAACAATCAATTCACCCATTTTTTGGTTTGATTCCAGAGATTGTACTGGATATATAGCAATTTAGTCTCTTCTCTACCTCCTTATCCCTGAAGCATCTATCCTACCTATTCTACTGCTCCTACCATAATTAATCCCTTCCTGTTTTCTCACTAGGCAAAGTGAGAGGTTAGCAGATATTTGATGAATGAACTGTTGCCAACTGTCTCCCACCTGAAATTCGTGGGAGATAGGAAAGAGATAGAAAGAGATAGGAAAATATTGTTATTTTTGTGGGTAGGATTTTTAAGTTTGAGGGTATAGCTCACATAGAGTGAAATGCATAGATCCCAAGTCTACAGTTTTACTGATTTTGACACATCAATGTACCTATGTAACCCATACCCCCAGGAAGAGATAGAACATTTCCAACAACTGGGAGTTCCCTGTGCCTCTGCTCAGTCAACATTCTTCCCCTCCCCGCATACTCAGAAGAAATTACAGATGTGATTTTATCACCAGAGTTTTATCTATTCTACAACTTTATATAAAATGGAATCATACAGTATATAGTGTTTTATATCTCACTTCTTTCATGACTTTTTAGGTTTTTGAGATTTATGCATGCAATTCATTACACATATTGTCAGCAATCCCTTCTGTTGAACTACAGACCCTAAGAGTTAAAACTAGAAATAGACAAGACCATTTAATTAATGCTGTAACTAAAATCCATTGTGCTTATTTCTTATCACACTTCCTTGAGGCATTGACAAAGATGATCTGCAATGACTAGAACATTCCCACCACCTGGCCAGAAAAGCCCTGATAGCAACAGAATGCCTAGAAGACCACATCCCACATATCCCCTTCCCCACCCCTGGTCAGGTGCTGAACACAACACTGACCCCCACCCCTGATCTCATGCTCTCTGCCTGCTTTCTTGCCCTACCTCCCTGAACCTCTCTAAAACTCTACATGTCCATCTCACCAAGGAAGAGGGAGATTATTAAGACTCGAGTCTGCCACCACCCTGGCAGCTGGCACCCAAAATAAACTTTTCCCCTTCTCTTTTCCAAACCTTTGTCTGTTGAGTTATTGGTCTCTTGCAATGACTTTATCCAAGTTTATTTGGCAACAGTGCCAGCAAACCCAGCTTGGAACTACGCTTTCCATTTTTCCAACCCCCTCAGTCTTCCCCGGGATGGGACGGTTGGCCATGGCAGCACACCAAGGCTTCCCTGTTCACATCCTGAGTTAGGAGCTATGCTGGATTGATTGTAACATTATCAGCAGTTTCTTCCTTTTACTGCTGGGTAGATAGTTGATCTGATCCTCTACTGATGGACACCTGGGCTTTTCCCAGTCTTGACTATTATCAATAAAACTGCCATGAACATTCTTGTAGATGACTTTTGTGGGCATATGTTTTCATTTCTCTCGAATAAACATACAGGAGGAGAATTGTTGCAAACAGTATTCCAGAGTGGCCATACTATTTTATACCCCACTAGCAATGCATGAGAGTTCCACACTCTCCCAAAAGTTTGCTATTGTCTCAATTTTGTTCATTTTAGCCATTCTAATGGGTAGGTAGTGATAGCTCACTTTCATTTCCCTGAGACTGATACTCATGAGCATTTTTTCATACTTTCTTGGCTGGTGATATGCCTTATTTTGTAAAGTATCTATTCAAATCCTTCTCCCATTTAAAAATCTGGGATGTCTTCTTTGTAGGAATTCTTGATATGTTCTCGATACAACCCTGCTGTCAGATACAGGTGTTAC